>VYZV01011254.1:0-12187 GCA_013401275.1 Pandion haliaetus | reverse complement strand
ATACAGAGATCCAAATCCTATCTTTGGATTTAAGTCTGAGATAGGCATACAATTCAGCAACGTTTTTGCCTAAGAGCTGGAGGATTTGGTTTAAACTAGTAAAATAATAAATTATGCTAATTTCATATTCACAAAGACATTCAACACTTATAAATAATTTTAGACAAATCCTAATTACTGTTCATGTATGAAAGTGAATTAGAACAACCATAGAGAACAAAAGTATCACAATTACAATACTAAACCCATTATAACCTTATTCCACTAAACTGAAAAGCCTAATATTTATCTTATTATAAGGTTATTGAGAAAACATTTATTTTAAAGAAGCAAGGGATTAGAATGCTGATTTTTTATCTTTTTAAACTTCACAGGAATTTAAACAGGCACTGTCTTGGATTTGTGACATTTTCACCAATGAAAGCACAGGCAACATGTTTTCTGCAGGTTTTTTAGGATTTTAACAAAATTAATTGTCCCTTCTTGCTCTTCTCCTGGCGCATAGACTAAATATGCTGGGCCACATTCAGTTCATATTTTTAACATGCCATTGCCACAACTTCATTTTGACTAGCAGAGGACAGTAAGTAGTAGTATTTGGTCCACTGTCTAAATGCTTAATTTCCCTTTAAGTATTGTAATATACCCTTATCTCTAAAAATACAGAAGTTTTACTTTTCAAAGACAAATGCAAATGTGTTGCATTTGATAAAAAGGGTTTACGCACAAACATTCATTGAACTCACTGAGTAAAAACAGTAAGAGGCAGAAAAATAAAAATTAACTAGAAGGCTTTGAGAAGAATGTTGCAATACTTACGGAAAATTACAGGAATCTTACTAATTAAATTAATAAAATAAATATATGGAGACTACTCAAGTAAATACATTCCAAGGAAAGTGTCATTAAAAGTAAAAATATAACATTCTAGCAATGCAAAATAGCTCTTCTGAAAGATTGATCTTATGCATATTGGTTCTCCAAGAAAAATATTTGTCTAGGCCCACAGCTGTTTAACTTGTAATGAAGAAAAATAAGCATCATAGTTTGGTATAACAAGTATACTCCAAAAATGAACATGATTTTACATAAATATTTATTGTGCCCTCTTATTCATACTTAACATTCTTTATTTCTTATTTCACTTGTTTCTATTTCTTCCTCTGTCTATTGTTTTTGTTTCCATCTCTGAATTCTCTTAATCTCCCCAGCTCTTTTTCCATTTGTATATTCTGTATCTGTCTATCCCATGCTATCCCAAACAATTAACTTGCTATACTTTCCATCTTCCTTGTTCTCCCTCTCCTTTTATGTTCCCATGCCACTTCCTGGTGACTCAGTCACATATTTTCCAACCATACCATCAAGTGTACTATACTGCTGTCTAGCCTTGCAGTTATTTCAGCATAGATTACTGTAGTAAAGATCATCTCAAAAAGAACCAGTGGCAAACTAGATATATATAAAATGGCAACACATAATCTCAATTAACCTTACACAATGGGCAGTCAAATGGAAGAAGTAAGCAGGTTGAAAACAGCTTCATACACACAACAGAATAAAGTAGGAAACTAAACTATAAAAGATGATAAACCTGGTGCTGTTGTTAGTTGTAGTAGGTAACCATCTTCTAGATGTTGCTGTGGTTTTTACATTTATGACCTGCAGTTAATTATAGAGCAATTGTACTTTAATGCTAAAGCCTGTGTGAACTTTTTAGTAAAATCTTCAGTGCTGATGCTACTCCATGAGCAGTATCTCTTCTGTGAATAAACAGATGACTTCACCTTTATGTGCTGTCAATCTGGCACCTTTCACAAGCTTTGAATTCCCTTTAAAATACAAAAATAAAGATTTCACTGTCAAAACAGGTTTGACCTGACAGATGACTTGAGTGAGAGATTTCAGAGACCGTGATAGTTCATTGCCCTTCAGCAATCCCTCTCTCATCTGTGCTGAAACTGAAAGACACTAGCATATTTAATCAGCTGGTTTTGCAAAAAAGAAACATAAAAGCCATCTTTTATCTCAATCTCTTCCAAATATAAATAAAGATAAAATAAAATACTACAGTATCCTGATTAGTACATTTTCCTCTTTTTCCCTATTTTTAAAGTATCTGCTACTCCATTTCTGACTTATATGCTTGGACACATATCAAGTATAGTATTGCTAAGGAGATATTTAAAGCACAAAACAGCTCTTTTTTTTTAAAGATTTTTTTTAAGCAATAATATGGATATAATGCTATAAAATTATAAAAAGTTGCTTATTGCAACTATTATAAAAATTACTAAGATGTGAAAATGTACATGCATATAAAAGCCCCATGAATTAACCTAAAATCACATTAATTTTAATATAATAAATTAATGTAATGATTTAGTGAGTTAACGTAATGATCATGAGTTAACAATAGATGAAATCAAAATTTTTCATATGTGGTCTTCTCTATTGGCTTTTTGAACTATACATTTGAAGTGTTCCTGTTTATTATTGGTTTTAATGAGAAAATCTATATGCTCTTAATGTTCACTAATATAATTTTTGATTTGCCTGGATAGACTAGAATCAGTTCAGCTTTTTTTCAGTATAGGCCTTAAGGGTCTATAGCAAATGTATATACATCCGTTCAGCACAGCACAAGAATTCAGCATAGCACAAGGATTCAGGATAACACGTTCCAACCCTGCCAGAAAAGAAGCACAAGAAAACCTGGGTGTTCTCTTGAGCTCACTTCTGAAAGGCAGCCTGGTATATACCATTCTGCTCTTTCTCTACCATGACATCACCAGTGAAAACCCAAGCAAACCAAACAAAAAGTTGTATGAGCTCATGGGTGAGGGTTCCTGTTTTGGTTCCACTATTTTGTCAGAGTACAAAGGAGTAGTGGAACCATAAACACCTCCGGTAGAGACTCAATAACCATGAAAAAACTTCTTAAACCTTTTAATCTTTCTTAACATGGAGTCGTGAGGTCATTTTAAAATATCTAGCTTATTTTCCTCATGTTCTAGCAAAAAAAAAACTTCAAAGACTTACTTCAAGAAAAAGCAGCAAGCAGTGCCATCCCAAAGGCTCTGGCCTACTCATGACATTACAGAGCAATAAATTTGCCTTGACTTTACCTGATCAGTAGGCATCTCTCCTAGCACATATTTGTAATTTTGTATTTCTGCCCCTTGAATTTCTTCTTTTGGTTCACTCTCTTTAAAGATACTTGCTGCTGAAATGTAATGAAAAATTTTGCTTTGAAATGCCATGCTTATCAAATCCTTTAATAAAACTCAGTGTCTTCCTTTATTCCGAACTTTCAATTTTAAAATACAAAATAGCATTTGAAAAGTACCATGTAACAAAGTAGTTCATTACAATGTCTTTCCTTAGATTTACTTTTTCTGAATAACCTCCTCACCAAAAAATAGAGCTGACTTTAAAGTACATATTGAATTTTATCAAAAACCCTTCAAAATTAGATACTGTTTATAAGCTGAACTAGAATGTAGGGCCCTGCCTCTCATTATAAATAGAGAGATATATTTAAATATAAATATATTTGTGGTGGGTTGACCTTGGCTGGCTGCCAGACCCCCACCCAGCCAGTCTCTCACTCCCCCTCCTCAACAGGACAGAGGAAGAAAAGAAGATGGAAAAGCTCATGGGTTGAGATAAAGGCAGTTTAGTAAGAAAACCAAAAGCTTCACATGGAAGCAAAGCAAAAAGATTACTTTATTTACTATTTGCCATTGTCAGGCAGACATCCAGCCAGTTCCTGGAAAGCAGGGCCTCAGTACGTGTAGTGGTTGCTTGGGAAGACAAACACCATAACCATGAATGTCTCCACATCTTCCTCCTTCTCTGCTTTTATTGCTGAGCATGACATCATGTGGTATGGAATATGCCTTCGGTCAGTTTGAGTCAGCTGTCCCAGCGGTGCCTCCTTCCAAACCTCTTGCCCACCCTCAGCCTACTGGCCTTTGCAGGGGTGGAAGGGGAGTGTTGGAGAGACAGTCTTGACTTGACAGACTGTGCAAGCACTGCTCACCAATAACCAAAACACGAGTGTGTTACCAACACTGGTTTAGTGACAAATGCAAAGCCCAGAACCATACCGACTGCTATGAAGAAAGTTAACTCCATCCCTACCAGACCCAGTACAACCTCCACACCTTAATCCATACCATTTGTGTCATGTTCAGATCCCACATTATCTGATACATCTAAGTATTCTATATATTCTATTTGTCATTCCTGAAATCCCCTCTTACCAACACTTAAAACTTACACTACGTACTTAAACCATCTTTATATCTAACATCCTTAGATGTTAGGTGATATAAACATCGAGGTTTTATACATCCTTGTTAACCACTATCCACTGTCCTTTAACATACAGGTAGATATTATTCTTTCATTCCATGGGCCTTCCCCGAAAAAATGTGCATAACAATAGGTGAGGACTTGAGCCCCATATGTCAGATTGTCTCTCAGGACAGGAGAAGCAACATATTGCATACTGAGACTAGCATGGATTGGGTCATCGCTGCACTTATCTGGTTCCTTGTGAAACTCATTCTTCATCAGTTCAGGTAAGTTCTGCTGCATTAGTTCCTACAACACATAATTTAAATCATGATTATTTTCCCCCAAGCTTACAATATCCTTGAGATACACACCAGATCTCCCCATTCTTCCACATTACCGAGTAAACCTACCCAGGTGCTTGAGCAAAGACAATCCAAGAAATAGGTTTGCTTCTTCCCAAGGTAGCAGCAACCCACACTGCCTTTCCCAGCAACTTTCCAATGTACATTACGGGAACCTTATTTCCTCCCACAGTATGCAGAAGCTTGTTTGGGCAGGATGAGTTAGCTGGTCCTCTGGTGTTAACCAGCCAAGTGGCTTCTGTTAAATTTGCATACCAGTACTTCCATCCCCCAGCATCCAATACTCTCCGCAGTCTTTAGCAGTCCGTTATACCATTCAATCTTTCCAGAGGTTTGTGGGTGATAGGGGATCTGATATTGTAAATACAAAAAATTTCCAAACATTCTGAAAACACATTAAAAACTGGAAGGAGGAAAAGAAGTACTTCAAGAAAAATGGAGAGTTGGGAAAATTAAGAATGACAAAATTATTATTAAATGCATTTATGGAACACAAGGTTTACATTCTGTACCTTCTAATAATATCAGATACTTCTGGTATTTGAAGTGGAGTTGTGCCATACAGTGTGGTACTAGGTATATTCCTTCCGTTAATGTATATCTACAAAAAGGAGGTTATATATACTATTTCTGAGATCTGTAGAGATCCAACTTTATAGTATATATAGTATATATATATTTCTAGATTAAAAGCTTAGCATTAGAAGAGATATCCCTGTATCTAAACATTATTTCCTATATATGTTCATTAAACTGCAGTTAACATTGTCCTAAAAAAATATCACAGTTCTCCTTTACTCTGCCATCCCAAATACTTGGGTATTTCTATAAGATAGAGAGTAGTTCTGACAGGAAAGACTGAATAATATTAATTCCACAACATTTTATCTCAGAATTTATTTATGTTGCCTTAAACCGTCACCTGTATGTTATCGTGGGTTACCTTTAGCAAATGCTGGATGTGAAGTCCTCTCAGGACTTGTCTTCTTGCCTTTTCCATAAAAATCTGTGCTTGATTTTTCATCTGCTATTTTTGTATTTTTAATGGATCTTCCCGGAGGTCTGCTGGAGGATTCCTTGGTGCTTGGCTTTGCTGACTAGTGAAACATAAACAGAGAATGTCAAAATGGAGACTAACCAGTTGTGAGTATTTAGTGTAGCCAATACCAATATTCAGATTTATTACATCCATAATTTCTTTTACTTTAGTTTTTTATGTTATTCTGACTTTGCAAAAGTGAGAAATCAACCTCAGCTCTTCTGCGCATATTCCCGTATTTCTGTTAGTGTAAAATCAGCAACTGCAGCTAGAATGCATGGATTTCATTACTAAATGGTAAACTATTTAAGTACTTTTTAAAAATTTTAAGGAATCTTTATACAAAACTACAATGCATGATGTGATCACAACTGTTCTTACAACTTCAAAGAGCAAACCAGTAACAACTCATCTTCATTCCTCTTAAAAAGTAGGTAACATACTGATTACATACTATTTTTACATGCTATTCAGTTGGAAGTGATCTAGTTTAAAAGGACAGCATAGCCAGTATGTTTCCAAATTCTCACTGTGGCCCTACTTCCCTCAGCAGGAAGGGGTTATTCCCCTTCTGGGCTCCAGTTCCCACTTCTTGAATGATTTCAGGCCTTGCACAATAGTACACATCACGTAAACAATCCTGACTCCTTAGATCTTCCTGTTACTGCAAGGATTGCTGTGACTGGACTTTGACTGATTAGTTGTTAGGAATTCAAGAGTTGTATCAGGCCAGGATTTAGATTTAATATCACAATGGATTACAAGTAGCCAAAGGTTGTGTGACATCGTTGCAGTGTTATTTCTCGTATTATGATTAATGCATATGGAACTGTCATATATAATAACATATCTGCCTTATTACTAGCCAAAAACAAGAGAGAGAAAAAATTAAGAAAAAGGCAATTGCACAACCTAAAAACCGATTGATATAAAAATCCCATTGAAGGTAAAATAGAAACTAATTTTAGTCATGAAAATATATTTTTATTTTCATAATGCGATCTTTCACATGAAAAGAGATTTTAAAGAATGTAGCTGTGAATTTAGGCAAGATACAAAAAAGAAGGATTATAATAAAAGCCTACAAAACAATAACTGGAGCACAGATGGCATTCATATTAATTCAAGAACATCAGAACAACAAATAAAATTACAACACTGATAGAAACAAATGTAAATTTTATTACATGACAGATACTCTCCGTGTAGTTCCTACTGTGGAAACAACTAAAACAGTATCTCAGCAACATTTAAAGAATGGTTACATTTATGCGCAGTTACATTAACCTATAAACTATAAAATTTATGCTATAAATCCAGCATAGAAATCAAACTTTGACTGACAACATTAAAGGAAAAATTATAAGTAGTACTGAGCTCCCTCCACAATTACCCAGCTCTAACAAGGTGAGGGGAAGACAGTTGTCACGCTCAAATACTCCATGGCCTCGGCACTGATCACTGAAGTTGCGTGCTGTGGGTTTGAAACCCATCAAGCTAAAAGATTCTGAACTCAAGACTCCCATTTTCCACGGAAGTCCTTAGACAGCTAAATAGTTCATGAAAATGACTTCTCTTTTCCATCTGCGCCCCTTTCCCTGTGTTTTCTAAAAGAGGAGAGTGGTCCAGTCCCCTGTACCCAGATGGTAACAGGGACACAGGCCCTGAAGGAAGTATTAGACCATGAATCTCCATTTCTCAGAGGTGACTATTCCAAGGTTTCATGTCAGCAGGCAAGTACTCCAGGAAAGTAACACTATTTCCAGTGTACCCCTTTTATTAGCATTCTCTGCTAGCTGGTTTATGGAATGCTCCATGATGTGTCAGCTATAGTAACTTCCATAATGCAATGCCCAAAAACTGCCTTACATGTCCTTCTCCAGCAAGAGCTGCACTGGTTGCAGTGGATAGTCTTTCACTCCAAAAAAGCAACTCTAATAAAACTATGACGAAAACTGTCTAAGTTAATTGTACCCAGTCTGAATGAAAAAAATCTTCAGCTGGTAGAGCTAAGATGGGAAATCATTCAGCAGCACAAACCAGCAGCAGGAGCAGGCTGGAGGTAGCAGCCTTTTCAGTAGCATTGCTATACACAGAGAATGACTAATGCTCTGACCTAGGTGTGTGTTCCAGCTCCAAAGCCAGGTCCAGATGTGTTCAGTGGCTGTGTCCCAGCTCCATGCCACCCGATGATCCAGACACATGTAATCTCAAAAATACATGTACACCTTGCCCTGGTTTCCTTATGAAAGGGGACTGTGCACGCTCAGTTTAGAGGATAACCAGCTGATCAAGACACGCAATGGATCATCTGTATCCACTATTTAGATGCAGCATCTCAAGCCTAGCTCTTCTCATTGAGCAAAGAAACCATAATGAGCAATTTTAAATTTAATTCCAACATATGGGCTCCCAAATGTATTTGATTTCTTGATTTGCATCTTGGTGTCTAAAGCTCTTTCTGAGTTTGTGCCAGAAGTCTTGTCTATAAACCTCATGACTGCTGTAGGAAAGCAGGAGACCAGGAATCTAGAAACTTCATAATCAGGTGGTTTACCCATGACTTACAAGTCTAACAAGACAATTAAAAGTGGAAGAATCATCTTTTCACATAGCCTGAAACTCTCTCAATGAATGAAATAATAAAATCTGTTTGTCTTCTAAAGATGAATATCCAATCACATACCCTTCTAGTGCAGATCAGAGAAGTAATAAATTCAATGTGAGAAAACTAAGCACTATGACTTGGATATGAGGATAAATGTAAAAATAATAGGAAAAATACACTCAGTCTACATTTTATTTACTTAAAATGCAAATATTTAAATCCACACAAATCTGAATTCAAGTATAAATTACAATAGATGCATTACCTTGCCAGTTATTATTGTAACGCTATAATATTTCACCTTACTGACAATATCTTTTTTACAAAATATCTGAAACATACACTAGCCACATCTTTAAAATGTATATTTAAAATTTATTGTTTAACCTACTCTTTCTTTTTTTTCTTAGGTCTTCTGTAAGATGCTTATAATAAGGTTAGAAGGGAAATAATAAGGAATTTGCCAATTTTTTATTAAAAGTATTACAATGATCGTTCATTTTTTTTCTATTACTTCTAAACCAATGTAACAATGCTAATAAAGTCTTCCACCCACTGAGCAGTTTCAGCAAGGAAAAAGTATTTATAACATAATAAGGGATTGTATTTAAATGGTAATTCTATTAGATGCACTTTAATGGTTTACCTTCTATATGAACTGTTGTCCCCTACAGATGGCATATAGTAACGAATTACTAAGTGATTGGTTTATAAAGTTGAGAAACAGATAAATCAATTGCATCAGAAAGATATTAGCCAAGTAGCCAGCCTGAAAGCAATGCGTCTTTACAAATTCTTAATGCAACAAAAAATCCCATTAGCTAGCATTTTCTGATTTCCTTAGGAGTCAAAGCAGAAAAAGGATATATTCAGATCATTCTTTTGCAAGTTTCAGGCTTTTAATCTTATCTATAAGATACAAGAGAAAATAATGAATTTTCATCTTCAGTGATAACCCTAAATCCTACTCATCACAGTCTGAATTATTGCTGAATATTACACAGTTCATGCATTATAAAATTATTATGAGCAGCTGTACAAGATTTGCTTCATTTCTTTCCCAATACCATAATTTTTTGAGAAAAAGTCCTCCCACAACACAGCCAGCATAATTTTACCCAAGTAGTGGCAATAAAATATATGTCAACATGATGAAACTGTTGTCTTTTACAGAAAAATTTTTGAGAAATCGAAGAAATTTCAATTAAAGCAGCAGGGTGTCTTGTGAAGTACATAGACACTGCTGTGAAGCATTTCCATAAAGTATTCAGACACTGGTAAATGGTGTGAAATCATCAAGTCACTTGATTTAGATCCCCGAAAGTCTTCCACATGGTAGTCACTTCTGCCTGCCACAAGTCTTGTCCAAATTTACATTCCTTATGTACAAGTAAGAGGCTGAAGTGCTACAGTGCCAATCACCTTGAATTATCAATATTCAATAATTATGTTAATTCGTTGCATAGACTCATAAATTAGACATCAGTTTTAAAACAGACCCAAATGATACTTAAGACAGTCCAATAAAAATACTGTTATAATAAAAATCAGATTATTTATGCATTAGTTCTAAAACCAGAAGAATAAATTTTTTTTATAAGCAGTTTTAAATCCAACTCTAAGCACTGTAAATCATAATGTTTTTTATAGTTATTCAATTCAAGTAACCATTAACACGTAAGTAATGAATATTATGCAGTACATTTTTTATACTACAGGTATCTGTGTTTAATTTTATTAGTATTCATATTTTCTGTGGAACTCTAATTCTTCAGGAAGATGGTTTGGGAACCAGAAGAACACATTATATTGTAATGGTATCATGAATTGCTCATGGAGGTACATTAAGAAAGACTGGGAAGATACATAAATAAAAAAATACATAGTTTGTCTTTTTTCCATGATTTTAAGCAGTTCACAAATTTAGAAATTTATTTGTTAGATGATGCATTATTTGCAATATGACCAATTACAATATCAATAAAAGAGTACTTTCCAAAGAAAAAAATATTAGGAGAGCTAGCAAGAACTAGTATTCACAAATGGAAAGTTTAGCAAGCTGAGCAAAAATACCAAACACATCAAATTAAAAATTAAATTAAACTATAACAGTAAAACATATGCCAACCACAAAGATATCTGCTCTCAATAACTGTGAAAGCAGCAACAATATTATGCCAAATCATCCTACAGAAGGAATGCAACACCATGCAGGTAACAAAAATAATATTGCAAAAACCTGTTGCTCTGCATGAAATAAAGAAAAACTTCCTGAACAAAGCTTTCAAGCAGAAATGTAGTGGTAAATTGGAATGTGAGTTCATCAATATATCATAACCTTAAGTCTTAATCTTTTAGAAAAAAAATCATAATAGAAGATCTCAATAGGAAATACAACAGCCAAACCAAATACTTCTGAAGAGCCATTAGTCATTAGTCAGCCTTGCCTGAAGGCTCCTCTGTAATGACCTACCAAAAACAAAATTAAGTGCAGCCTTGTCTGATCCAAGAAATCTAGTGTCTTTATTAGATTCAATTCTATTTGACTGATATCACATCTTTTTTTTTTTTTAATTTGGATTCCCTTTGATTAATTTATTTCAAGGTGCTGAAACCCCAATCTGGATTTATCAGCGTTGGTAGTCCAATATATATGTTATGGAAGTAGATCCTCTAGTTCATCTCCAAATCTGTTTTAGCTCCTATCACAAGTGTAGGGTCACCTTTATACTAGATATTCAATATGAATATGCAATATGACAGCAAAGATAGAAACCAGGGATATCGGTGTCTTTGACTGTAAAGGCCTTTGAAAAGTTGAGAACATTTCAATCATTTATCTGGGAAGAAAAACAAGATAATCACAGCAGGGTTCCAATTCTGTTCCTTCAGACTATATTTTAAACTCAAGCCAGTCTCCCAAAAATTTTGGTTCACCTACTTTCATGCTATCTCCCAGATGTAAATTTTGTAGTAGCCAGTGCTGGTTTGGTTCCTCTTGGAGGAAGAGTGAGAGCAGTTTGTAATTGTTAGCTGATGCAGTTAGTTAAGGTTGTTTGTAAATCCTGATTAATGTAAACAAGTAATTACATTCACTTCTCAGTCTCCCATCCATGAGAAACTAACAATCTCTGAACAATCTGAACCCTTTTGTGTACCTTAAAAGGTTAGTGGTTTAAGAAAAAAGTTATCTAGTGTCTTGAGAGTTGCACCACAAGTGAATAAGGATAATACCTTCTCAACCACTGTTGTCTTCTCTCATCTCACATTAACAAGCTTTCAAAGGCTAACTTAGTTCCAGACCTACTCCCACCCTGACACTTACAAAGGATGTATGCCAAACTAATGGAATCACCAATACTGGAGCTCTCCATCCATTGTCTCAAAGATGACTGCATTCTTGTAGAATCTACAACAGATGGATTCTGATGAGACATTATAGTCCATCCTACAAGAATAAGGCACCTCTTCACTCAGACTACACTCTCACAAAATCTCTGATATGTCCTTTAGAATTCATCTCTTCAAGCAAAAGATATGTTACATTCTCTAGATGGTGAAACAAAACTAGGTCATCCTTTATCATTTTCTATTATTTTATAACTGAGAAAATCATAATACTAATCACTCAATTTTCACTCCAAGTTGGCAAGAGGATTATTCTCTAAACATTTACCTGTTACAAAATCACTGGTCTTACACTACAAAGACAATCTAGAACAGAGAGCTGTTACAGTGGCCTCCATTACCCTTATCAAAGATAACCGCTTTGGAAAATACAGAAAGACTTCTCTGTTCAGGAAATTAATCTCTCTATTAACTTTCAATATCAGATGCTCCACTTGGAATCACAGAATCATTTAGATTGGAAAA
>VYZV01011253.1:159793-170245 GCA_013401275.1 Pandion haliaetus | reverse complement strand
AGAGAAGGAGAAGAAGAAGAAAAGAAGAAAAAGGAACATGAATCTATGTAAATATCACCGTGCTGATCTAGGGTTTTAGAAAACCCAGGCTGTCTATGAGAAAGCTTAGAAAAAACTGTTTAAAAATTAAAAAAAATAAACCCAAACAAAAAGAGTAGCAGATCAGAAACACAAAGGTGCTGAATATCAGACTCTAAGTCCAAAGGTGAGGAGGGTTTAAGAGACAAGAAAGAAGAATTAGAATAAGGTTGGGGTTTGTTGGGGTTTTTTTCCCAGGGAAAGAAAGAGAAAAAGAGTGAGCAGCTTAGCCTAAATAAAGGAAAATATGTTTGTTATTACAGGGCATGGGACATACTGTCACAGACTTACAAAGCAGAAATGCTTAGATGAAAACCAGGGGGTAAGCCCAGCTGGTGGCCAGTTACTAGTGCATCCTCAGAGTCAGTACTGGTGCTGACATTGTTTAATATCATTAATGACTCCGGCAATGGGGCAGACAGTACCCTCTGAAANTTTGGCAGGCTGGAGAAATGGTATTATGTGAAATGCAAAGTCCAGAATTTGAGACAGAGCCACACCATGCAGAAGTGCAGGCAGGGGCTGGCTGCAGAGAGAGCAGATGGGAAGAAATGGAAATGGTCTAGCAACATAACAAAACACCATGGCCAGACTTCTCCCTTCTTTACATAAATTTTCATTTCTTCCTTTTTGCCACGGAATGTAAAAGCAGGAATAATACTGAGAGGAAAAAAAAAAAGGAAATTGAAGGGTTAATACACTTGAATATTACAGAAAGCCCTGCCATGTGTTTTGAAAGCCATTTGACAACACAGAGCAGGAGGTGTGGTGCCCTGTAGTTCAGAGGGTACATTGTTTACCATGAAATGCCGGATTTGCATATGATAAGTACTTTCTTTTATTAAAAGGCAATGCAAATAGTCACACAAACTCCTCTGTAAATAGCAAAGGAGAACACTTAGCCACCCATACTGAGGATTTACACCAACTGAAATGGCAGCAGAATCTGGCCTAGACAATGAAAAATACCCAACTTATGTTTGAGAAATTTCTCTAATTTTTGTTTCCTCTGTTTGGTGGCAGTTTTGCTCCTTTATCACCTGTACAAAATCAAAAAGAGGTAAGCTCCTCCTGCTCATGAGAAATAAACCCTTATTTAAAAATAAGATTTCAGACTTTTGTGGCTTATGAAACCCTACTGGCAAACAAAGCTCACAGAAACCCTTATAACCTATAGGATACACAGTTTATCTTTGCTGATTAGATCTTCCATATGTTTTAATCTCTTCTCTTTCTTTACACACTTTATAATAACACTCTCTTCAAGCAAACACTCTTTAATCTTATAATTTGAAAACTAATTGCATTTCAGCTGCCTTTTTGGCAAGTGACCTTTTCTTCTTCTTTTGCTACAGGTAAAAAAAAAATCCTGTCTTTCTGATTTTTATCCTTGCTCAGCATTCTGGATCTCAAAACTGTTCATCTACTGAGTCTTTTGTCAGCAATAATATTTCTCATTGTGAATTTCTCAGTGAACAAAACTTAGAAAATGTTCCGTCATGAAAGCCATTTGATTAATTTGTCTAAATGCATTTCTTTTGCAAACCAGGTTGATTATTTCAAAATGTCACGGTCTGAGAGCAGATTTGAGAGCTATCCTGGCAAACGCTATTGACCAGATTAAAAACAAAATGTAGAGACATGACAGCAAGGTGGACCAATGGCTGGCCTGCCATCTGTCATGGATGGATTAAAACAGTCTTTCCATACTGATATCTAGGAGACACTAATTCCAGTCCAAATACATGGATTGGCTCATGCAGAAGGAGATTTACTCTGAGGAAAGTTTTTTTCTGGGTGGTTGAAAGTCAGCTGCCATCTCACTAAAATAAACTGCTCATCCTGATTATGGGAAAACTCTCATGTCCTATGTACTATATTCTAACTACCACATCTAATTAATTGAGTGAATCATTACAAATGATTCGTGTACATCTTGAGTGTACTAAAGATGAAGTAGTTAAGAGCTGTAAACCACTGGTTTAATTTTCATAGTGTTTTTACCAGCAAAATGGCCATTGATCATACAAAGCCTGAAGGATTTTCCCACAGAGAAGTTAACAAAAGAAGATAACTCTGTCAGTTAAAGCAGCATGAATCCAATTTAACTCCACTGGTCTCATACGCTTCCACTCCAGACCGAAGCAGTGTTACTGCTACATAAACAAAATCTCAGTCACTCCACCCCAGAAACTAAGCTTCCTCCATTCTTTAATGGGGCTTTTAGATGGAGGCTTGGGCTGTGATGAATAAACTTTTTGGAATGACAGCTCTGTCTTGTAAACACAGACAAAATCCAAACACTTTATAGAGACTAGATGAGACCAGTACTGTTTGGCATCTCTGTTAGCAGCCTGGATGATGGGACAGAGGGCACCCTCAGCAAGTTTACAGATCACATCAAACTGGGGGAGCAATCAATGCCGTGGAGGCTGCCAGTCAGAAGGACTTGGACAGGCTGGAGGAATGCCCTCATAAGAACTTCACGTGCTGCGTTCTTGGGTGCTTCATTACACAAAAGAAGTTGACATACTGAAGCAAGTTCAGTGGAGGCCACCAAGCTGACCAAGGGGCTGGAGCACATGGCATCCCAGAATAGGCTAGGAGATGTGAGTCTGTTCAGCTTGGAGAAGAGAAGGCTCACAGGGGAGGTTAGTGCTGTTTACAACTAGCTGATTGAAGCCCACAGAGAAAAAGAGACAGCCCTCTCAGACGTGCACAGCAGTAGGATGAGAGGCAACAGAGATAAGTGAGATCATGGGAAATTCTGATTACATATATGGAAAAAAAAAAAATCCCATGAAGGTGGTCAAATAATGACAGAAGTTGCCCAGAGAGGTTGGGGTATCTCCATCCTTGGCAGTGTTAGAGAACTAACCAGTTAAAGATTTGCACAACCTGACGTGAGTTCTGTGAAGGAGCTTGGACTAGATGAATGCAAGAGGTCACTTCCAATCTAAATTATTCTGTGATGCTACAGGTGATATTTGGATGGCTAAAGTTAGCTCACATGAATCCTACCTGAAAAATTCTTCACAGAAATTAGATTAAACTGCTCAGCAATGGAATGCAGGAGTTAAAACCTAAATTTCCTGGATAAATCTTGATTTTGCAACATAAGGCTATTAAAGAAAGGCACATTATCATTTTTTAGGTTACTGACATCTAACCAACTCATCCTTCTACAGAAGATTGGTCAGATTACACAGAACTGGCAAACATAACACTGGGCAACAATAACCACGATGGTACAGTATGGTTTCATCTTTCCTTTACTTCAGTTCTTTGAAGTTAAGTTTACTAGTAAATATACCTGTCAGGAAAAAGTACTTACAATAGCTAGGATTGTTTATGATTGTATCTCCCATTTTTTGGCTGTAATTTGAATTTACAGATTTAAGACTGGAAATTCCCTGTTTTGATCTCTGTTCTGTACAGCATAACAAATTAGACTTTTCCTCCAACATTTTCCATTTTGGAAACAATTATAAATGTATCTTTATTTAAAAGGGCTTTATTAAATCATAGTCAAAAAGGTAGTGTCCGATACTAGGCTGAAAAGGGCAGTAAAAGACTTGACTATCCAACATAAAAATCCTCTTCATATGGGGCTGAAGACTAGGAGAGTAGAGGGGAAAGAACTGATTACAGCTGTGGGTTGATGACTTAAAAAAAAAATGGTGAAAAGATCATTCCATCACAGGATGACACCTCTTCCATATTTCTCTTTGCCATCCAGCAGAGCTAAGGGGATCTGAAAAGAGAAATCTGAACTCTGAAAACAAGTAATTCCAAATCTATATTGTCAGCTGCTGTCCACACTATAAATAACCTAATTTGCCCTCTACACAAGACTACAACTAAATTATTCTAACAACACTTCAGAAAAGATGGATTTTCAATAGTGGCTACATTATTTGCAGTTCCTGAACAACACTTAAAGGGCCAGGAACTTCTTTTCAGACCATTCTCTAATTAAGAGACACACTGAATGCCAGGGAAAATGCTTTGACTAACTGAGACAGTTTCTTCATTTGGTATAATGGGGGAGAAGGGGCTAAGACTTGGCCTGTTGTGGAGCAAGGCCAGGGTAAGGGTCTCCAATAACCCTCCTGCACCAAAATTCCTCTACAGCTATCCAGGAGAGAAAGCTTCAGCAAGTCAAGTGTTACACGTGAAGGTGACTCAGTAAACCAACCCATTTTTACTGTACCTCTACCTTCCTTCTCTCTTTACTCCTTGCCTGTGCCTTATCTAATTTCGGCTATAGCCATACTAGTAATCTCAACAGCAGCAGGCACAGTTCCTTGGTTTTGAGGCCAGCTGGCATAGTCTGGCTATGCCTATTTAATGCTCTTAGGCACCTGGGTAGCTTTGTCTCTAGGTCCTTTTGGGAAGGGTCCCTAACTCTGGCTGGCTTACTAACTGTGCTGGAGAATTACTTGGCAAAAGTGTACCGGGGACCATTTAAAACATTCAATAGTCTAGAATATCAAACTATAATGCCTGGGCCACAGGCTCAGCACTGTTTAACTTACTGAAGTAGGACTAGACTAAGTATCCAAAAGCCCAGGATTCTGCACCTTCAGGAAAATAAAAAGTGTCAGAAATATGAGAAAAAACTATTCTCTCTTTTAGAGTTAGGTTAAAACTTCATGCTGAATGTTGATTAAAAATCCACTATTTCTCTTCTACAAGCCTACCTGACAAACACCTCGGCTAATTTAGCATGTCTTTACATTAGCAGGCACAGTGACCCAAAAGGAGAGACCTACAGAAGGAAAGAGCTGGTGTTGGTGCCCTGTCACCTTCATGACAGGCATTTTGGAGGGTTCATGCCAGTAGTGGCCTGCTGTGGCTGACTGATCTTCCATTAGTGGTTGGACAACAATAGCTGTACATCTTTTGATTTAATTTCATTGCAAAGAAATACATTTTGGGAGCTCCAAGACTGCTTCCCAATGTGAAGCAAAGCATGGTGAGCGAGCACTTGCTTCAGTGGTGCACACTTCCTCTAAACTAAAACGTTAATGTTGATGCATCCCTACAGGGCACGCGAAGGAACCCCCCAAAAATATCTTGGATCATCGTAATGAAGAAAGGAAAAGTGTGATGTTCAGTGTAAGTCCTCAGTATAAGCACAAAACATTTCTGTCTAGAAGAGTATCTGCATATCGGTCTGAAAGGGATGTGACAGGCCTCAGAAGTCAGATTGGTGATGGTGGGCTTATGGCATGTTTTGGAACAGCATTGAGGTATTCACGCATTTCTGGTTTTGGAGTAGGGAAGGGGACTTTCAAATGTGGGGAATTACCTGTTTTTAAGCTGTGACTCCTGGATGACAAACTGCTTTCTAGTGGGTTTCTCAGTTATGTTGCATTACTTTGCAGACCACTTCCCTGATTGTCTCTTTTGATAAAGTACCTCCACATTTAACAATAAAACTAATTCCTTAAGGTAATGTTTTATATGGTAAAAACCTGTAGAGTTTTGATTATCACATCATTTACACTGATATAAATAAAGGTTACCACCACTGTAATAGCTAATTATCCCAGTTTAAGTGAGACTAAGATGAAACATGAAGCAGCTGTGCTTTTTTTTTCCAGTTCTTTTCAGAAACATCTTTGAAATTAGTGTTCTTTCCACCTGACAACTGGCTAGATTCTTGAAGTAGTGGTATCTTCTTACTAGTATAAAGACTCAATTAATTTCATAATGCAAACTTACACTAGGAAAAATGCTACTTAATCTTGATATAGCCATATACTCCCCAGCAAGGGGTTCTTAAGATAGATAGTAATTTGCAAGCAATTGGTGGGAGCTGTGTACATTTTTACTGAGTAACTGTACTGAGTGATTAAAGTTCCAGGTAATAGCAAGATTCATTTTTCACAGGTATGTGATTCATTTGTGCTTCATAAAAAGAGTTGAACAAAAACATTAAAAGAAATTAAAATTAAAAAAATGTCAAAGAATATGTGTAGGTAAGCTGTAAATGTGTGTGTTCCTAGCCATCAAACATACTCTATGCATCTATATAAGCAGTAACAAAGTGAAATTTAAGAAACAAACATTAAAAATTCACATTGTGTTGAGAGGACAGTAGGCATAAGTTGAAAAAAGAGAGGTGAAGCTGGATAGAAGGAAAATACTTTTTCCCCAGGAGGACAGTCCAGCGTTGGAGCAAGTTGCCCAGAAGTGTTGTACAGTCTCCACCCTAGGAGGGAAGACAGGATCCCAGTCTGGTCTCACTTGCTGACCCTGCTCCGAGCAGTAGGTTGCACTAGAGACCTCTCGAGTTCCCCTACAACATGAGTGAGGCTATGATGTTTAGATGTATCAGAACTGTAGGAAGAGGATCTGGTGTACTGTTATTTCATGATTTCTCCGTCATGATATCAGTGCACTAAATGGCTCATAGCACCTCATTCTGACCACAGGGTATACAGGTGTGTGGTGGGTTGACCCTGGCTGGATGCCAGATGCCCACCAAAGCAACTTTATCACTCCCGTCCTCAGCAGGACAGGGAGAGAAAATTTAACAAAAGGCTCATGGGTCAAGATAAGGACAGTTTAATAAAGCACAAGCAAAGGCCACACGTGAAAGCAAAGGAAAACAAAAGATTTATTTTCTATTTACCATCAGCAGGCAAAATCCAGACACTTCCTGANGGCAGCTGTCCTGGCCGTATGGCCTCCCAAGATCTTGCCCACCCCCAGCTTACTGGTGAGGGGGGGGAATGTTGGAGAGACAGCCTTGATGCTGTGCCAGCACTGCTCAGCAGTAGCCAAAACACTGGTGTGTTATCAACACCTTTCTAGCTACCAATGCAGAGCACAGCACTATGAGGGCTGCTATGGGGAAAATTAACTCCATCTTGGCCAGACCCAATACAACGTGCATACATATATACATACATTTTTACACATGTTAACAAAAGATTGTAGAACACTGTTATTTCTTGTCACAAGGGAAGATTTTTCATAACAGAGTTAGAAGTTTCAGTAAATATTAAGTGGACAAGGTGCTGAGAGCACTGAGAAGTTAATTATTTCCCGTTTAAGGGCTGCTTGTTATAATTTACATGCTACATTTAATGGTTGTACTGCAATGATGTATATTTACATAATAGTATTCAACAGTATACGCTTAGCTGACAAAAAGATAAATGGCTGATCACTTTCATATGTTAAAAGCATTTTCTAGCCAGTAGGATGATTAAGCCATTTGAAAAAAAAATCTATTTTCTTTGGGATAGCTTTGATAACTACTTTTTTCCTCCCCTAAGGACCATTCAGAAGTGAAACCAAACAGATGGTCACACTGATCATTTTAGATGATCCACAGCAACAGGATAATAAAAGTATTATGATCAGTGTGACCCGCACTGAAGGAAGGAGTCATACTCTGCCCAGCTCTGACCCTGTTATTCTGGTCTGTGACAATGCAGGAGGAGTTATTAGATTTCAGATAGCCTCAAGATCTCTTATTGATTGCAAAGGCAGGTTCCTCTTCTTATTGACCACATTCACTTTGTGTGCTGTAAACTTCCCTATTTGTGCTTTCTTTGGATGAGAATTTATATAGGTTGCCTATTTCATTGTTCTGATGAAAGTAGCTCAGAAAAAAAATCTGTGTCTACAGATATAGGAGTAATGAGCTAGCAAGCACGTATTTCACTGTAGTTTAACTATCTTTCAGATATAACCTTAAGAACCCTTCACAAGGACATTTTATGCTCCCTTACTTGTGCTTTTTTTAAAACGAAGTTCCCACTTTGCAGGCCTCACTTTGTAGGATTCTTACTTTTTGAGACTTTTTAAGCATTTCTCCGATAATTATGTAGACTGGAATTAATCTAAAAGTTACATGCCTTATCTAGGCTAGTTATCTAAGGTTCCTCTCCTGACACTAGTGAGAGACTGGCACCTCCAAAGGGCAATTTTCATACCATCCAAAAATAAATGTATAAAAGACTATAAAAGGCATGAAATTAATTCTAACAGTAATGTTGAATTTTGAGCTTGGATACAATTTCTACTGAATTCATATCATATCTATACCCTACATGAACTCCATCTATTGCTTCATGTGTTAATTATTCTCATCTGTATTAAACATTCTGCATAACACTTCTGAAAATGATTAGGACAGGCCAATAACTAACACTAAGAGCTTATCATGGTTTTTTAAATGTCCTTTGGGGGTTTTTCGTTGGAAAATGTTGATTAATTGAAACTGATCCTTTGGTCCAGGATGGAATTTCTGGTAAAACATAAAAAAAGACAGCTACTCTTCTCAGAATAGCAAGTAGTGTAGTTGTAATACTAATTAAGTGTGGAAATCTTTTTCTTTAGGATGGGAACTTCATCCAATCTCTGCCATTCTAAGTACCTTACCTATTCCACTGGGATACGAGGTGATTTCATGGTCTAATGAATCTTTAATTAATGACAGAAATTTGGATAATTCCAGCAAATAGTACTGAGGACAGCCAACAGCTTACTGATGATGTAGCTCATCTGGGTCTCCTGCATTTCCATGAGGTTCCTTAGGTACTAGACCTATCTGGGGATCCCTTCATTTTTTTCTCACTTCTCATTCCCCAAAACAACCAAACAAAAGTGCCCACAGACCAGCCATAGACGATCTTTCACATACATATTTGTTTTCTCCCCCAAAGGAACAGGGATACATTTTAAACCTTTAAAAATTAGGATCGAAAATAATTTCTAGACTTCCTAAACTTCTATTTTAAACAGAAAATATGGGTAAAAGATGATGCAGTTGGTTATAACATAGTAGTATATTAAGCTTGATTTAAAAGCAAGCCATGATTTACAAGCATGATATTAATTCTTTCATAGAAAAAAGATGGAAGGAGATACGTAGCCTCATAGGAGCTGCTTAGTGGAAAGACAGACACATTTATTACAGGAAAGGGTGGCAGGGGATGAAAAAAAGAAAGAATAAGGTGTGTCATAGACAGCAATGGAGTAAAGTTGCCTGAAAGAGGTTGATGAAGCATAGAGCTGAAGGACCATCCAGTCAGCAGAGACGCTTTTCAGAATACAAGCCTTGGGTTGTCCTGTATCTGCCTGGGAGCCTGGTGACTGAGTTTTGGTGAAGTGTCCTATCTTGCATATTTTCTCTGATTTATAAACTCATACAGCAGAACTCATCTCAACTTTCAGCATCGACATTGCAAATATCTCCAACTAAGACAGCTACCCAAGATTCCCTTCCTGAAGAAAAATAGCTACTTTTTGGTTGCAATTCACCTGATCTATTTTCATCGTATTATGAATCACACGCTAGAGGATGACAGTGATGAACTAGCTTGGAAGCTAGCATCACTCTTAATTAGAGTGGCGCTTTGGTTTCTCTGCCTTTCCTCCATTACCTAATATCTGCATCATAGGAAACCACTGATTTGCCCTTCCAGTCAACTCCTTCCTGATAGATACATTTTAAAAACCTTTATGGTTTAAACTGTTTCACACAATGCGCATGAGTAACAATATTATTTGTATATGCAGCTGTCAAGCTGATGAACCCTGATTTATTGTCAGCTTTTGATAGAGAGTATCCACAAAAACAGTATTGCAATGGCAATCAGATATAAGACTAAAGTTGTTGTTCAGGAATATCTGTGAGACAAAACATGCACTCCTTCTATCCAAGACAATCTCCTTTCAATGTTTGGGATTTCTGAGCAAATTCTATGACCAATAGTCTGATAACTTGACATCTATCTCCAAAATTTCCTTGAAAGATTCTACCATGTCTATTACAATTCCAGAATATATGTGCCATGAAAAAAATATTATTAAAGAACTTCTAGAATAATTAGATACCACAGAAGAGGAGTTGAAAATATACAGCTCTTTGCAGAGGAACAAAATATGTGAGATGGAGAGCAAGAAAGAGAAACAGCTGCATTCAAATCTGGATTATCATCTGAAAGTAATTTAAACTCTTACTGTATGTTTAAAAAGGGGATAAGAACATTTAGACAGTTACTTTGAGTAGCTGTCATGAAGGTTAGTGAACAGTCTTGATGTTACATGAGGAAGAACTCTTCATTCCACATTATTTAGCTTTGACAAAGAAGGGTGGAGAAGTCACTTGCTAGAAATTTCAACCCACTCAAGAACAGAAGGGATATAATCTGTTGCTATATTTTTTAGATAGCTCCCATAACTGTGTGATAAAAAATATTTGTTTGATACATATTATATACTTATAAATAACATTGATCTGAGATCTTGTACTGCTCTCTTTTGATATAACACTTATTATATTGTATGAAATGTTACCAAAAATGAAGTGAAAGTGGAAATAGAAATAGGTACCACTGGGAAAAAAAT
>VYZV01011253.1:141947-159740 GCA_013401275.1 Pandion haliaetus | reverse complement strand
AACAGAAATAATATATATATATATATATATATAAAACTTTAACAAAATGAGATGATATGTAGAGAAGATAATTTTTAGCATATGTCTAAGTCTAGATTAATACATTTTCATGCATTCTCTCATGTGTCTTTATGGTTAGTTGGCTATTTGATTACACTTTTCAGAGTTTATTCATCAAATACACTAGCAGAAACAATCCAAAAGAAACTGATGACTTACAAAGCAATGTAAGAATGTCATACAACTTTTTACTTCCTAGAGGCAAAGTAAAGCAGGAAAAACATAAAAACAGGAAAGGTTTAGTCCCATCCAGTACTCCCTTGAAGGAGACAGAGTTATTTTCACTAGCTTCATTTAGCAGAGGATCAGGCCCAGAAAGAGAGAAAAAATAGTGGCTAGTGCTGCAGATAAACAAAAAAGGATTGCAGCTCCATCCTTGAGTCAAATTTGGAACAATCAACCAGTAAGATTTCTCAATGTCTAATGTATCCATTAAATTATGTTATACACATTAAACTGTGTATAACAAATTGTGTTCATCACAGAGAGCCATAATTTTTGATTACTGTTTATACAAGTAGTACAGAAAAATTTTCCAAGTATGGCATAAACTCTTTATACTATGAACTTTGAGACATTTGTACATGTGGTTTTGAGTTTATACAGACACATATTTTCTATATTATAATGTTATGCCTCAATGCTCAGGGCTTTGAGGAATAAAAGAATTTCCTGTAATGTGCTAGATACAATCTTCCATTTTTTATGGGCTTGTGAAGCAAGCATTCATAGCAATGCCAACTTCCCTTTAGGGATTATTTATATTTAGTGTGAAAAGTCATTAAAATTTTCAGTCACTGGATTTTCCAGTAAGCCAACACATCCTAATGATTAGTACCACTTCACATTTCTATTCCTTCTCTTTATCAAAGCTATGAGAAACATAGCATTATCCTAAAATTTTACATACAGATATAGAGGAAATATTAATAAAGCAGTTGAATAAACCACTTTCTTTACCAGACCACAATGATATTTTCAAGTCTAAGCATTAAATTGAGTTTCCTCCCGATTACTTATTGAGGAAAATAACTGATTATTAATTAAAGCCTTGTTTGCTCTGGAGATTTTCTGCACCAATTGCCACCATAAGTGGCTAAATAACAGAATCATTGCAGCAAGTGTAGAGAGGCAAGGCTGATATTTGCATTAGAAGTGTTTACCCCTTTTTTCCCAGTCTGATAGTTCCAGCAGTGCAAACAGCTGCTTGATTTGATTACACTAAGGATTTCACGAGGGCAACTACACTGATAGTCCCAAATAAAAAAAAATAAGACCTGACCCCCTTGGGTTTGTGGCTTTGGTTTTGCCTCCTTGCATCCCCTAGCATACAGAAATATTATAGTTCAAAAATTAAACAGGTGCATGAAAAATGGCAGGTGTTCTCTCAGATGAGCCCTTTTGCCTTGCCGTGCATCTGCTGCCTGAACTCTCAAACTCCCTTGCTGTTTGGCTTCTCAAGCATCTGTCATTTGACTTCCCAACCTTGCCATTAGATGCCTTCAGTGTTATATTTTTTTCCAAGATAGATGTTTCTCAAATGTTACCTCTGCCCACACCAGAGACTGCAAGGCAGCAAAATTGCAAGTAAAGATTTCATTTTTTTCTTTCTGTAAGCAACACATCCTATTAAAGCTAATGTTATACCAAGAAGCTCCTTAAATCCCATATATTTTGGCTGCTTGTTGGGGGATCAGAACACATGTGCAAAAGACTAGGTATGTAAGAGCAGTTCTTCACTGTGAGGGTGGTGAGAAACTGGAACAGGTTGCCCAGAGAAGTTGTGGATGTCCCCTCCCTGGAAGTGTCAAGGCCAGGTTGGATGGGGCTTTGAGCAACCTGGTCTAGTGGAAGGTGTCCCTTGCAATGGCAGGGGATTGGAACTAGATGATCT
Source organism: Pandion haliaetus (assembly GCA_013401275.1). NCBI lineage: Eukaryota > Metazoa > Chordata > Aves > Accipitriformes > Pandionidae > Pandion > Pandion haliaetus. The sequence goes on along the minus strand of VYZV01011253.1, from coordinate 157,786 downwards.
TTAAGGTCCTTTCCAACCTAAACCATTCTATGATTCTATGATTCTTATTCCTCAAAACACTTAGCCCATTGTACTGTAAATATTTGGGTTGTTTTCATGCTCCCTTTGGTTTTTATGAGTTTTTGATTGATTTTGGCTGAATACCAGCCAAAATTTTAACACCTTAGGGACATCTAAGTTTGTACTTAGGCAGCTACATAAAAAGGTCTCATTATCAGAAGCAGTGAAATTCAGAGATTTCTCTGAAATTTGTGGAAAATATAGGTCGTCAGGAATTTTGAAAATATGCCTTTTTTAATTAAGTGGTGAACTATGGAATCTAATCTATGTACAGTCTAAATGACACCTAATGGGAAGGCAGATTTCCTGCAAATAGCTCACATGCTCTTCCTTGCTATATGGTCAACTGCTTAATTGCTTACTATTTCACCAGTGGCTTAAAGGGTCCAAAGACTCTTGAGTTCCTGATGCATACACCTAGTAAGAGAAACTCTCTTCACCCAAAATTTAGAGACACAGAAATAAGGTACAGTAGTTTACATAAAATTGTCCAGGCATCATCCAAAGGAGCTTCACAGTCTATGAACGAGGAGGCAGAGAGATGTAGTGAATGGTACATTTGTTCTGCTTTGTATTTGATATTCCTTGGCAAAGATTATGTGCCTGCACTGTATAAACCAGGCATGAGTTTCACTGGATCCATTTTTATGAGTCTGTGACCATTCAAAACTTTTGTCTGTGATTTGAAAGTCAATAAAAAACTATTGCTGATAAAGCTGATAGCTGATGAAAAGGGCGTAAGAATGTTAATACTGGTAAGAACTTAGAAATTAGTGATTTAGATAATTTATTAGTATGACCCATTCAAACAAAATAGTGCCTAAATCAATGAAAGTACCTTATGTGGTATATTAATGTATGATAAACACACATACAAACAAAAAGAAACCCCTCCCCAAATAGTTCTTAAGATCTAAAAACTAATGCCTCAGGATTGCATTAGCCAGTAACCTTCTACACAACTAGATTGGAGAAAGGGGAAAAAAAAAAAATTGTGGATAATAATTATGTTCTGGGGAAAAGAATAAACTCCTTGGCTGTGTTTAAACTATATTTTAAGAACACCATAAAGTTTTCTTTGAGGCTATTTTTCAAAACTTGCAGGCACAATCTTCAAATTATGCAAGAGAGATGCCCAAGAGAAGAATGCACAATGAAAATAAGGGGCAGGGGGGAGAGGGGGAGGGAGAGAAATAGGAGAAGAGAAGAAGAAATATGAAGAGATTCTGCTTATGCTGCTGGTTCTGCCCAGGCTGCTGGTTTAGTGTAGTATGAACATAGATCCTGAGTACGGACTACACAATGAGATAGATTTTAGGATGTGTTGTGTCATACTACATTGACAAAGAAGGCATAGAATCATAAAATTGTTTAGCTTGGAAAAGACCTTTAATATCATCAAGTCCAACCACTAACCTAACACTGCCAAGTCCACCACATGTCCCTAAGCACCACGTCTACACATCTTTTAAATACCTCCAGGGATGGTGACTCAACCACTTTCCTGGGCAGCCTGTTCCAATGTCTGACAACCCTTTCAGTGAAGAAAATTTTCCTAATATCCAATCTAAGCCTCCCCTGGCACAACTTGAGGCCATTTCCTCTCCTCCTAGTGCTTGTTACTTGGGAAAAGAGACCGACACCCCCCCTCACTTCAACCTCCTTTCAGGTAGCTGTAGAGAGCGATAAGGTCTCCCCTCAGCATATGTTTCTCCAGGCTAACCAAACCCGGTTCCCTCAGCCGCCTCTCAGTAGACTTGTGCTCCATGCCCCTCACCAGCTTTGGTGCCCTTCTCTGGACATGCTCCAGCACCTCAATGTCTTTCCTGTAGTGAGGGGCCCAAAACTGAACACAGTACTCAAGGTGCGGCCTCACCAGTGCTGAGTACGGGGGGATGGTCACTTCCCTGCTCCTGCTGGCCACACTGTTTCTGATACAGGCCAGGATGCCATTGGCCTTCTTGGCCACCTGGGCACACTGCCGGCTCATATTCAGCCAGCTGTCCACCAACACCCCCAGGTNCTCAAGCAGATCAATACTCCTGCCCAACTTGATGTTGTCTGCAAACTTACTGAGGGTGCACTCGATGCCCTTGACCAGACCATTGATGAAGACATTAAGCAGAACTGGCCCCAATACTGAGCCCTGGGGAACACCACTTGTGACCAGCTGCCAACTGGATTTAACTTCATTCACCACAAGCCTTTGGGCCCAGCCGTCCAGCTAGTTTTTTTACCTAGTGAAGACTATGCCTGTCCAAGCCATGAGAAGCTAGTTTCTCCAGGAGAATGCTGTGGGAAACGGTGTCAAAGGCTTTCCTAAATTCTAGGTAGACAACTTCCGCAGCCTTTCCCTCAAGCACTAAGTGGGTCACCTTGTCATAGAAGGAGATGAGGTTAGTCAAGCAGGACCTGCCTTTCATAAACCCATGCTGACTGGGCCTGATCACTTGGTTATCCTGTACGTGCCATGTGATGGCACTCAAGATCTGCATCATGAAGTATTTTTAAAAACTAAGTCATAGCTTGGTAGGTATAGCAATCTGACCCTGAGACTTTGTAACATGATTTGATTGCCATCAGTGTGAAAAAAATATTTAACTTTCTATACTTCGAGGAAGTTAGAAACACAAAAATGCAGCTGTGACATTTGAGGAAATGAAAAGTCAACATATAACAATGTAAATCACACATAGCAAATACAGCTATAATAAACATACCTTTATCCATCTTAGATACAATGACAAATAGTTCCAAAATTCAAATTATATTTTGCAGCCTAAGTAAATATTAAAAGGCCACGAAATCTGCTAGCATAAATCCCCGTGACCTCACAAGTTTTTACCATGTGCATTAAATAAAATGAGAATGAACCATGAAGGCATTTTCACTCTGCTGAGAGAACACACAGGTAAAAAGAGATAATTTTACCACCTGCTTTGAGAGTGCTGTATTTGTGGAAGACCTGTGGAACTGTGGGCTTGTCTACAGGCAGGTTTCATATTATTTTACTGCTAAAGTTTATAAAATGGTCGTAAATTATTTGTGTGGTGATGTCACCTGCAGTGCAGGAGTGGCAATCATCAAAACCAGCATCTCAAATAGCTTATAGTTTAAGAGAAAACATTCCACTATGAGAATAATTTATATTGGGACAGGTGTGGTCACTCTTGTAGAGTGTATCACTCACTTCAATTGGCTAAATTGTGTTTTTGCAGACCATACTAGGGAAAACACTTAGCATGTAAGGTCAGGTTGGTCAGGGCTCTGAGCAACATGATCTAGTTGAAGGTGACCCTACTTATTGCGGGGGGGGTGGACTAGATGAGCTTTAAAGATCCCTTCCAACCAAAACTATTCTATGACTGCATGATTCTGTTAGCTTTCTGCAGTGATGGCGTATGTGCATGCATTTACCTTCTATGTAGCGCAGTGTAACTCCTCAGCAAGAGGTGTGTGCATTGCCATCAGGGTGAGCATGCACCCAGGTGACTCGACAAAACCAGCTGAAGGTCTTGACAGTTCATATCCTAGTTTTCCCATCAGATCACTTCCTTTACGGTTAGTAATCTGTCTGTCCCTATTAATAATGTTTGAGCAAGTCTTGTGGATCTGCAGCAGTAATCAGTGTTTCAAGATGTAAGCCTGACTGCACCACATACAGAGGCCTAAAATTCCTTTTTCTCTGATAATCTGAAGCTTTATGTTTAATATTTATTGCAGTGCATAGTCTCAGGAGATGACAGCGGATGCATGATAAATACGTTATCTCCCCCCCAAACAAACAGACATCCATCTGTCTATCCAAAAGACGGTACTTGCCAGCTGTGCATATATAAAGAGTAAATGTAAAACCAGCTGTTCAGTCAGTTCATCCCATATAGTGAGGTTGTCACTGTAATCACTTTGGCTAGGAAAATTTCCAGTCATCACACTGCTGCTCCTCATGAATCACACTTGTCAGGAAAATGTCAGCATCTTTTATAAGGCATTTGGTTATTTTTAGGATGAATGCTACAAGTGTATTTAGGGCAATTACTTTCAGGGCTTGAAAGAAATCAATTGATAACACTAAAAAACATATGTCTGGCTCTCTCCCAAAGCAGCAGACTTGATGTTTGAATAAAAGTATAGAGTTATCCTTCCAGTGCACTCGATCACTATAAGCCCCAACAATAAAGCCTCATACAGTTTCCTGAATTTCTGAAAAATGGACAAATTGGAACAGTCCTGAGAATAGCAGTGACAGTGGCTGGTCAGACATCTAGAAAATATTGCTAGGAGGAGAAATTTGAACAATTGGTGTTGTAAAGGAAAAAGGAAAAAAATGAAGACATGAGAAAAAATTTCAAGTACGTTGAAGTCTGTCACAAAATAAAAGGCAATATATTGGTCTTGTTTAAATTTAGTGGATAGACTGTGGCAGTAAAAATTCAAGCTGGTATTAAAAGAAAATTTCTATGGATTAGGACAAATGGATTAGTTAATTTAAATTTAAGCATATACAATTTTTCTAAATATTTGGATAGAATCCCATGACACCTACTTATAGAAACTTTTTAATTCTCTTCAGAGATATACAGATACAGACATAAACTATAGATTTTATAAACATACAGCAGTATGATAACAGCATTTCAGAGGAAAACTAAAACATGCCTAATGAAAGCCCTGTGGCTATCTGTTAGTACTGCTGGTCTACAGAGGATGGGTGGACAACTTGCATTTTTAAGTGAAACCAGAAATTTTGATTAGGCACAGGTATTGCAGTGTCAGGGAAAACAAGTGAGCAGTCCCTTCTTCTGGGACCAGCGATGTCAAATGTGCCTGGTCCAATTTTTCATTGACGCTTTACCTGATAAAGACAATTTTGTACATCCTACAATAGTACCCCAGCCCATGAATTGCACAACAACAAAGTGTTTTTCTCCTCCTAAATTTTCAGCACTCCAACACCTTTCCAAAGGATCTTTGGTTAAAACTGACATATGTTTGATTAAATAGCACATTTTCATTATATTTTTAAAGGGAAAATTGCTTCAGCACGCCACTGTTTTTCTGAAGTGTTCAACATGTGAAATGGTTGGGAATGTTTCTTTAATTAGCTACTACTTTTTTATCTAAATCAAAATATTCCTGGCTATAGGTTTCAAGGTCTGCACCCGAAAATACTGAGTTTTGGCATATTAGTCTATTTCCTTGTGTTTTGATTTTCAGTTTATATTTATATTAATTAGTTATTACAGCTCTGTACTTGATAATATAGATGAACAGGTGATTTGTATGCTGTTTGAGATTATCCAGAAAAATTCAAAAAAGTTGAGTCATCATCACAGTTAGTCAATGTTTTCCAATATAAATTGTTGTGAATGTCTGCTCTCCAGGAAACATCAACATTTTGTATTCATTTAGTTTGAAAACATTTTTGAAATATGGAAATGTCTTGGCAAAGGGAAATTCTGTTTTTACCATAATCATAGATAATGTAATCAGGGCTCAGCTGCACTATTCAGAGCTGTACCATCTCGAAGCTCAAGGATAGATTTCTTCTCCATAGATAAAATGGAAAAATGCTATAGGATATAAGGAAAAGCGGGTTCCTGAATACCAGAATAAACTGTGAAAGACTCATTTAAATCAACTGTAGTTATGATTAGCCTCAATACAGGCACAGATTTTTTTTGGATGGCAGTCTCTGATATTCTCTGACCCATACAACCCAGTCATAAGACAAAGCTAAATAACTGAAAATTTACTCATGGCTTTTTTCCATTTTGTGCCGTCCCTTTGCCCTTTGAATTAACTCCGGTCTTAAAATAGGATTTACCTGGATTTATCATCATTGACTTCTGCAATATAAACTATTCCTCTGGGGTTCTTTAAATTCTTCTTAGTGTGGCATTTCTAGTGTGTACATGAACAGGTGACTCTGCAGTTTAATTTGGTTGCATTCATACATGTGCACCTCTGGCCACTCAGACAGTTTCACATTTAACAGGGTAGAGCTAGGAAGGAAGAGGTGCATAAAGGAGGAGTCATGAGGATCAAAGCCAGAGGATCATCTAACAATGTCATAGACAAGGTTTTAGGAGATTATTCCTTTCATTGACTTTGCAATAATATTTCACAGTTAGTTACACAGAGACTTTGATTTGGTGAGTGCAGGAGCTGGTTAATTACATCTAGAAAACTGGGCTGTGCAAACCCTGTAGGAATTTTTGAGCTCAGCCCTGAAGTTTGCTTAACAGTTGTTGGATTCGAGCAAACAGCTTCAGGCTTGCTTGGGGGACAGAGTTTAAAAAAAAAGAAACAAAAGCCTCCCACCACTTTAAGGGAAATCTTCCACAACCTTCTAACCATCCTGTGTAACTGACAAAGCCTGGAAACTTCGCTTCCTATCGTCGTAGTCTTCTAAACTATTTGCTAGTTTAGAAGTATGTGTGAAATGCATGTGACCCATTTTTTGCCATTATATTGTACTGTAGATGCAGAAAAGAAAATAGCCAGCTTTGGGGCAGGGATCCAGAGATGTCCAGATCAAGTCAACCAAAGGTTGACCAAGATGGTCAGCATACTGCTTGCCCTACAAACTATGCTAGGAGAAAAAAAATTTAGTAAACCTCTCTAAATACATATATAACTAAAGAACAGAGCAGTTCCCATTGTCTTTTGGAGTGTTCTCACAAAGAGAGATTAGTGTATTGATTTCCATGGAGTTTTACACCATCAGGTGTAAATGCAGTGTATATCACTAAAAACAGGAGACAAAAAAAGAGGTAAATTGAATGCTCGTGTGAACTCGATAGCACCCATTTTATGTTTCTTGTTAGTTTTTTTTTTTAAATACCATATTCTTTTTTAAAAAAAATAAATGTCTGGGCCAGGTGGGATTGTGTGGCTGTACCTTGTACCCTTGGAGAACAATGGAGCTTCCATGAAGCCAAAGAGCTTCAAAAGTTCAAGGTGTGGCAAGCAAAGGAAGGGTGACATTCAGGAAAGAGATGGGAGACTAGATTGGCAAAGTGCCTGAAAAACTGCTGAAAGAAGCAGGTACAGATACATTCAGAAAAAAAATCCTTGAAAGTCGATGGAGACTTTGGGGCAACCAGAAAATCAAGCTGTTAATAAATTAGTTTGGAAGCAAGGAATTGCTCTGCAAGGCCATAACAAACAGACGAAGATGTGTCTATGAACTACTCTTCAGTTCTCTCTCATGTAGTCAACTTTGTAGTCACTTTAAGCTTTACAGAAGCTAGCTCTTCTAGTTCTTGTTCAAACTTGGCTTTTGAGATTATAAACCCCCTTGGTGTTTTGGGTATGCTCTTTAATAAGAAAAATGTTGAGGTAGATTCACCTTAGAGCTCTGGATCCTGTTCCAAACACATTTATACGTTTGACCTCCAGAACAACCTGTGGCAAAGCTGTGCATTTAATTCACTTTATCAACAGCATTCTTGGTCTTATAGACTCTACCATCTTTTTCAGTTCTCTCTTTTTTCTCATACATAGAATCCATGCCTAAAATTATCCTTGCAGACATTCTCTTTGCTGCTTCCTAAATTGTTACAAAATGTGTTTGAAATGGGGTTTTCAGGACTGCAGGAGGTATTGAAGATATAGGAATATTATGGATTAATAAACTTACATAAAGATGTGTTCTATTTTGGATAAAGTAAACTGCTGTGATAACTTTATAAAACCAATCTCTCGTATTTGTTTGTGTGACTGTAACTTGAATTCACAAAGTGCTAATGAAATTATTCCAGTCAACAGTGAACTGGAGTAGTGGGTTGACCCTGGCTGGATGGCAGGTGCCCACCAAAGCCGCTCTATCATTCCCCTCCTCAGCTGGACAGGGGAGAGAAAATATAACAAAAGGCTCCTGGGTCGAGATAAGGACAGGGAGAGATCACACACACCAATTATCATCATGGGCAAAAGCAACTTGACTTGGGGAAAATTAATTTATTACTAATCAAAATCAGAGTAGGGTAGTGAGAAATAAAACCAAATCTTAAAACACCTAACCCCCACCCCTCCATTCTTCCTGGGATCAACTTTACTCCCGATTTCCTCTACCTCCTCCCCCACAGTGGTGTAGGGGGATGGGGAATGGGGGTTAGGGTCAGTTCATCACATGTTGTCTCTGCCACTCCTTCCTCCGCAGAGGGAGCATGCCTCACACTCTTCCTCTGCTCCAATGTGAGTCCTTCCACGGGCTGCAGTCATTCAGGCACAGACTGCTCCAGCGTGGGTCCCCCACAGAGTCACCAGTCCTGCCAGAAAACCTGCTCCAGCGTGGGCTCCTCTCGCCACAGGTCAACAAGTCCTGCCAGGAGCCTGCTCAAGCATGGGCTTCCCACAGGGTCATAGCCTCCTTCAGGCATCCCCCTGCTCCAGTGTGGGGTCGTCCACGGGCTGCAGGTGGATATCTGCTCCACCATGGACCTCCATGAACTGCAGGGGGACAGCCGGCCTCACCATGGTCTTCCCCACGGGCTGCAGGGGAATCTCTGCTCTGGCACCTGGAGCACCTCTTCCCCCTCCTTCTTCACTGACCTTCACATCTGCAGAGTTGTTTCTCTCACATTTTCTCATGCCTCTCTCTGCCTGCAGTTTGTTGTTGTGAGAGACTGAAGGAGTTAATGTCTCAAACATTGTGGTGGGGCAAGTTCTGCTTGACAATTCTGCATAACAATGAACTCTGCCTAGCAAGGAACCATAGGTGAAAAGAAGCCCATCGGCACCCATCATCAGTGCCCATCATCTGCACCCATCAGCAACAGGAGGGGAAGGGCATGCTGGAGGGTGCACAGCTCCCTGTTCTGTTGTGCTGTTCTGATGTGTTGAACAGGGCAGCTCACCAGGTATGGCAAAAGATCACTCCTGCAAGGAGGGGGAAGCTACTCCGAAAACCACCCCCAAGCCCACAGCCCAAGGGCTACCTAATTAGCCTAATGAGTTTGAGTGCCTGCCCACAAAAGGGGCGAGGCTGATAAAAGGACACAAACTGAAGCCCCATGTGTGCAAGCCCACTGGAACCAGGCCCCTTGGCTGACTGCAACCACGCTGGACCCAAGACCAGTGAAATCTTTCTCTTCTCTGTCTCTGTCTCTCTCTCTCTTTCCCTTTTCTTTTTCCATAATCCCTACACCTCATCCCTTTAGACATAAACCTTTGACCAAGTCTGGGACTAGGAGTGGACTCAGCTGCCCCTAGGCTCCTCACTGAGAAGAAGAAGGAAGCAAGGGGGTCCACTCTGAACCTTGTGACTCAACGGGAGGGATCCCCTTATTGTCTCCCCTGAACAGCTTCCCAAATAAGCAAGGCCTGTAGTACATGTTTGGTGATGTATGATTAGCACGTTACACAGTTTACTGACATAGCTTCATGCCAATTTTTGTTGTGAGCATACCAATTTTGGTGGTGAGCAAGCTAATTCTTGCTGTGAGCAAATAAAATATGAGTTTTGTGAGTTAAAGAATCCCTGTTGTTTTTTCACCTTAATCCTGACCTGGGAATCAGCAAACCTGAGTCATCATCCTGAGAAATTGGGACATGACAGTTGTGCAGGTTTTTTTCCCCTTCTTAAACCTGTTATCCCAGAGTTGCTACCACCGTCACTGATGGGCTCAGCCGTGGCCAGCGGCGTGTCCGTCTTGGAGCCAGCTGGCATTGGCTCTGTCGGACATGGGGGAAACTTCTAGCAGCTTCTCACAGAAGCCACCCCTGCAGTCCCCCTGCTACCAAAACCTTACCACACAAACCCAATGCTATTGGTAACAAAAATATCAGTGATATAAATAAGTGGGTAAATGAGGATTTTCCTATTTCAGAAAGCAGACTGAATGTTCTGATCATGAAAGCTGACAATAATGTTAATGCTTAGTTGGGAAGAAGAATTTTGAGTGAGCTAGATAGTGTTTCTGTTAGAGAAGTTAAAAGAAACATAGTAAGACATCTTTGGATATTCTGGGTGGACATAGTTCATTAGAACATTTTATGCTACCTGACCTGAGGGAAAGCATTTATTTAGTCAAGGAGAGTTTTGCTGTACACTTTGTCAAACTTCTTGCCTGTAGTATACTTAGATAGGTCTGATGACATGTAGATAAAAATGACAGTTATAATAATAATATTCTTAGCATTCCATGGTACAGTTTATTATTCTCTTAAATGGATATTACGAGTCTCACAAAGTTTCTGTTTACCTCAGCCAGCCTCAGATTTTTAAGGCACTCAATATTGCTGTGTTGAGAAATCTACCATCTGTTTTAATAAAGAAGCATGAAAGTATATTATTTAATCAGAACAATGAGCAGAGACCAAGAAAACAAATATTAAAAAAAAAATGCAGGGAATGGATGCAGTGACATACAGGACTAGAACTATATTTTAGAAGTCCAGTCTTTCTGCTGTCAAATGTTGCATATAACTTGGCCTTGGCTAGAATTATTGTGTGCAGTATCAAATTTCTTACAGACCCACAATTGCAGGATCAGGCTGATTGCATTTACACATTGATTTTCATGCTCAGATTCATTGATTCATCTCTCAGAAGGAGAAGGACTTTTCTGAAACTAGTACTGTTAAACTAACAGGAGCAATTGTCAGTTATCAACACTCATGCTACATGTTTCGTCAACTCTCTGAGAATCGGGTTTGTTACATCACCTCTGCACTTATTTATCGTTTGAGTTCAACCATGTTTCCTTATTCCCAACATGTACAAAGGAATGCAGAAGGGATGGAAGGACAAAAGGACGGACAGACAGGTGAATGGAGTAAAGGAAGGAAGAGAGGGAAGAAGAGAGGGAAGGAGGAAAAGAGGGAGGGAGGGAGGAAGGTAGGAAGGTGGATTAGCTCTGTAACCTCTGTGTATCAGAACAACCCCCCTGGAAAGACTGTAGAAATCAGTGTGGCATTTGGCCTGTGAGAGGTCCACCCATAGAGAGGTCTTTGGTGGCAAAAATCTTTTAAAGAAACATATAAATGTATGCAGCAGAGCGAACAGAGAGCTGAAGGCTCCTTTAAGAATAATATATTCCTTTCTTGTAAAGGTCAAGTTGTGTCTGCTGGTCTCAGCCAGCTCTGGAGAACTCAAGCTTGGCTCCATGTGTTACCACAGAAGCTTTCCAGAACATTTTCCCCACATAAAGAAAACAGCAACAATGCTAATTGAAATGAACTGTCACAAGCAATGAAATGCTCATTAACTCTAATTGCCAGCACTTTCACTTTTCATGATAGTTACGAAAGGATAAATCAAGGGAATCAAAATCTTTTAACAAATCTGCTAAGAAATCCATACATTTTGACATTCCCTGCCCCCTTCAGCCAATGCAAGCAGCAGAAAATGAGATCCTTGCTGTGTTTCTGTAAAAAGAAAAAGACAAGAAACAGCCAGCCTCCACTGACCTCTTCACCTCCATTAAGCACGGACTCCATATGAAATCTGTAAGCTCTGTCCTGTATGAGATGGTGGAAATTTCTAGCTTGGAATACAGACTGCGCTCTTTGTTTTCTGTTTTTGCGTCTGACTTGCCCCAGCCTAATGAAATCAGCCAGAAGTGGGTTTTCTTAACTGTATTACATTGTGATCTACAAGGGAAGAAAAGGTAGGCCAGGTCTCCTTCCTTTGCTCAATCACCTGTTAATCAATTTTTTTAATAGCAAAGACATGTGATTGGCAGTAGTGCAAGATATGGCAGAATCCATCCCTAGAAAACTGGACCTCTCCCTAGCAGCACTAAAAGCAATCAATAATCTAGCAGGCAAAGAAAAATACCTGGCCTACTGGTCACAGACTAATCCCAGGTCAGAAATAATTTGTTTTATTGCTATATCTTCTTCTGTAGCCCTAAACAAATCCTTTCACCTCTCTCTGCTGGTTTTCTTCCAGGCCTTCACTTGTTCTTCTAATTCATAAACTCTCAAAATTAGTAAGCTTTCCCACTTCATGTTTTGAAGCAATTGCCACAGCTGACAGGTTCCCTGTATTTGTTTAAACAGTTCAATAATTAACAATAACACAAAGAGGACTGGTAATCTTTCTTGAGTATATCTTCATGCTGGTTTTTAAGTTTTTACCTTTGCTGAAATAAGTCTTTCACATGCTTACACCATAATTTTTAACATTATTAATTTGTTGAAAATCCACTAATTGCTACAAAAGGCAGAAGATGGCCTGAGTATAGATCTGAGTCTGGCTTCTGGTAGTATGATTGACAAGGAACTTCATGTGGTAAATGCTCAAGAAAAGAAGATTAGATGGAAAGATTACAGCCATATAAAACATTTTAAGTCATTAAAAATTATTCAAGGAATGTAAATAATGCAATTTCCATATGTCCTCAATATATTTTTCACTTTAGACATCTTTTTGAGAATTACATTACACCTGCAAATTTCATTTTGTTAGAAGCATTAGCAGATGCCAAAAACCCATTTTAAACAAAGCAGCTTAGTGGAACTGGGAAGTACTAATGCACCATTTTGAAAGAATCCTGACATATTTTGAGGAAACCATGCAGTTATCATAATACCTGAGTGACTCAGTTCTTCTGGAACAACCATAACTATTTTCTGATGATCTTTTTGTTCCTATTTATGGGAGGGATCCAGTTTATAAGCGTACAGTTTTAACAGTAGAGGCAGATGTTTCTGATAGTCTGGACAGCTAGATAATGTGCTCTTAACTTGGATACCCAAAGGGCATCAATCTTGAGAACTTCAAAGGCACCCACCTGTCTCTATTGCCTCTATAAAGAACTTTGACAATTCCTTCAGAAGGCCAAAATTAGATGCTTTAACTGGGTGGGTGGGACACCACTTCATGATTTTTTGTTTGGTGCACGGTCTCTCCATATGTTCAGCCCTCCAGAGTGGTAAGCCTTATACATTCAAAAGGGAAAGAAAATCCCATGCCAAAAAATTCTGCAGGCAAAATAGAAGAGACAGAGGCATGATGGGAAGGAGATGGAAGCAGGGAAGATGACATGAATTTGAATAGCAAGTTAGATGTGGGGCTGAAAACAGAAATCATACCTACAGAGTCCCAGTCCAGTAACTGGGTCTGCAGACCACACTACCAATAGCACCATATTAAGCACAGTGCTAGAGACAAAAGGGAGAGACCACATCAATGGCAGCAAAAGATCTAGAATGAGACCTCTACCTTAGCAATCCCAGAAATGGGTTCAGTCTGGGAATAAAAAGGAGAAGCGTACATCCCTGGCTGATTGCACAATGCAACAGGGAGAGGAGAGCACCAAACTGGCATCCTGTTCTGAACACTAAAACATTTCATTTTTTTACTTTGTTTTCTAATATTTTATGGTAAGCTAAGCTTCCAATTTTATCATATACAGACAATATATAACAAGACTTATTTATACTGTTAATAACTTCTAAGCCACATCCTTTTTTTCTTTTTACTGCAGAAAAACTACTTTCTTTATAAAGTAAAAAAAAAAAAAAAAAAAATCTGCTGCTCAGGGTTGTCTAGGAGCAATCTGCATCAGTGATTGGATTATGTACTAACAGCATTACTTATCCCCATCTGAGAGGTACCCTACAGGGAAAAGCTCCAAAGAAAGACACTGCATTAAGGGAAGATTTGGAAGTCTGATTGCATTCTGTTTCCATCTCTCTGCAGGGCTGGCTGTCAATGGCATTCAGAGCTGCACAGCAGAAAAGGAAAAACAACTCTCTCTCTTTAGCGTCATGAGTCATCAGTGATTGAAAGCATCTTTACCCCAGTTTAAGGTCTGGCCAGGGGATGCGATCCAGAGTTCACTGAGAATTTGCATTGACTTCATACAGGTTCAACTATGGCCTGTATTTTTCAGTTGGAAACTGATTATTTTACAGTATCATGAAAGTGAAGGAATAAAGTGTGCAAATCTTATAGTGAAGATGCAGTTCATAACTATAAGCATTCTCTCAAGCAGTGAATCTGGATCCAGATGGTATACAATATTAAACCAGAGAATCTGTTTCCAGATGGTATACAATATTAAACTAGTGATATCTCTCTAAGCACATTTAAAAATAATTAATATTACGATGGATTTCCTCCAGACTTCTTCCCTATTATGAATATAGAGCAGTATGTTCCCTTAGGAGGTGAAAATTGCAAAGTTTTCTGTGTTAACCACAAAGTAACTTACTTTCATCATCCAGTGATCTAGTAGGTCATGTCTTGAATTCTAAGGGTTGGAGAGACTGGCAGATCTCAATAGTTTTCCACTGAACAGATTCATGGAATAGTTTCTCAAATGCGGGATACCTTCCCCAAATGTCCCCCAAATTTGTGTTACAGTGTCTTAACTCTCTGGAAGAACCACCTAGAGCCAAAAACTTAGATAACTTACACACTTCAAAATAGACATATGAATGTGTAGAAACACACAAAAATACATAAAAATATGCTCTGTCATACCTGAGTTGCAATTTATTTTGACATATATGATCCTACAATCTGGAATAGAAGAAAATCTCCACACTAGAAAGATTCTGGCTTTTCTCTCAGAGTGTATTTTTAATTGTATTTTTTTAGTTTGAACATAGGGTTACAAGATTGGAAAACGACCCAGTATTGAAATTCAGATCTAATTGTCTACTAAAACGTTTTAGCTGCATGAACAGGAAATAGCTGCATTGCTTGCAAAAGGTAGTAGCAATTTAAAAATCTTCAGCCTTTTTATATCACATATCACAGAGCAGCAGCTGAATGGAAAAACAAGAAGTAAAGATGAAGAATGCAAATACATCTACAAATTAAAACCAAAATTTTTTTGAACAAAAGTTATTGTTCATGAAACAGGGAGATTGGTGTCTCTCTTAACATGTGAGGGTCAGAACCTCCAGAACTATCAGATAATTTAACTCCAGTAAAGTAAAAATGCAGCAACTGAATATCTGCCCTTGGGATTTCATATGCATAATTTGTTTATTATTTTCCTTTATGTGAAATAAAATTAGCATAGAATACTTTTTGCCCTTTGTGTATGTGTGTTGGTTTTGGCTGGGATAGAGTTAATTTTCTTCACAGTAGCTAGTATGGGGCTATGTTTTGGATTTGTGCTGAAAATAGTGTTGATAATGCCAAGATGTTTTCCTTACTGCTGAGCAGTGCTTGCACAGAGTAAAGGCCTTTTCTGCTTCTTGCCCCACCCCAGCAGCGAGTAGGCTGGGGGTGCACAAGAAGTTAAATCCAGTTGGCAGCTGGTCACAAGTGGTGTTCCCCAGGGCTCATTATTGGGGCCAGTTCTGCTTAATATCTTCATCAATGGTCTGGTCAAGGGCATCGAGTGCACCCTCAGTAACTTTGAAGACAACGTCAAGTTGGGCAGGGGTGTTGATCTGCTTGAGGGTAGGAAGGCTCTACAGAGGGATCTGGACAGGCTGGATTGGGGGGCTGAGGCCAACTGTATNGGCTGGATTGGTGGGCTGAGGCCAACTGTATGAGGTTCAACAAGGCCAAGTGCTGGGTCCTGCACTTTGGTCACAACAACCCCATGCAACACGACAGGGTTGGGGAAGATTGGCTGGAAAGGTGCCCGGTGGAAAAGGACCTGGGGGTGTTGGTGGACAGCTGGCTGAATATGAGCCGGCAGTGTGGCCAAGAAGGCCAACGGCATCTGTGGTAGGTTGATGCTGGCTGGGCGACAGGTGCCCACCAAAGCTGCTCTATCACTCCCCCTCCTCAGCTGGACCGGGAAGAGCAAAATATAATGAAGGCTCATGGGTCAAGATAAGGACAGGTTAATAAAGTG
>VYZV01011253.1:117416-136366 GCA_013401275.1 Pandion haliaetus | reverse complement strand
TCACTGATGGGGTCGTCCTGGGCCAGAGGCGGGTCCGACTTGGAGCCGGGGGAGCTTCTAGCAGCTTCTTACAGGAGCCACCTCTGCAGCCCCCTCCCCCACTACCAAAGAAAACCGCGCCACACAAACCCATAACATGAATACACTTGAAGATGGAGGTTGTCAGCTAAGAGGTGATGTCAAAGAATAGAAGGCACTTTTTTTTTAAACTGGCATTGAAAATTCCCTTAAATAATGGGACGCTCAGTGTAACATTCATTTGTATCAGAAAAGGACTCTAATCAAGCCATATCTAAATCCCTACCTGAATCTTGCATCTAATTATTCTTTATAATAAATTTTTGTATTCCCCTTACCCCACCCCCACTTAGGATTCAGGCAGAAAATAATGAGCTTTAGCAGCAGGTAGGTGTTTAAACCTCTTCTGATCTTGAAGAGGTAGAAACAGAACAAATGAGACCCTCTGTCATTGAGCTGTGATACGTGCAGCAGCACAAGCAGGGCTCTGGGCAAGGGATTGTTTCTATACACTTGATTTGCAGAGCATGACACATGCAGGAGCACCTACTCTTTCCACATTTGTTTGCCTGATTTTGATGAAACACACAATGAAATGGCACATCTAAGGAAAGATAAAGCTTTGCCCATGGTGGTTTTGCACCTAAGCCAGCTGTAGCAAATTATATACTATCAAAGACATCATGGACAGCAATGAAGGCAGCAGCAAATGCCAGGAGCTAAAGATGTCAGCACAGACCATTCAGAGCTTGAAACGAAGCCCACTAGAGACTTTCACGTCACAGCAAAAGGCTTTGGATTGCCCTGCTGAACACAGAACTTGTAAGGATTTGTCCTTCATCTGGCTCCCATCTTTTCCCAGCTGACAACACCCTAAGAGAAGAAGTACATTCTCAGGAAAATAAGATCATGCGCTACAGTTACTTCCAGCTACGAAAGAATACATTATAATCAAGCATTTTAGAACCATAAGATTTTAACATTCATTTTATTCAAATCTTTCCCGTTATAGGGGGTATTGACATTTTTAGATTCATCCTGGTCATAACCAATATCCCATACCAGTTTTTAGGAAAAACTGTTTTTCAGAAAAAAAAGTATTGCGGGCCTTCAAACAGTTCCTTAATGAGCATCACTTTGGTGCACACATCTTCATGTAGTATTTTAAAAGTCAGTTTCACAAAAATCTGTACTGATATAATGCCTGTTTAGCAAAGTTTTTAAAATATTATGTAATCACTATGTATTCTTTGCTAGTAGAGAAAAAACAAGAAGCACATCAGTCAAACAAGCTTAAAATTTCAGTAGTTTCTTCAATTCAAACATGAGCTAGCAAAGGAGTGAAAACAACTGGATGCACCTTTAACCTGTGATAAATGTAGGTAATTTTGACTCCATCTATGCCATATTGAAAGAGGGCTGAGCTAAGTTGCATTACCTTGCATTTGCCAAAGGCTAACACCAAGATCTTTGGGAGGTACCACAGCTCAGCTGGCCCTCCATAAACTGCTGCACTGGAGTAATATATCTGTGGTTTGAGCCTTCATTTGCCTTGAGCTGAGAATCTTCAAGATGAGGATAGATAGCGAGATTTAGGTGTTAAATATCTTTCTTGGAAAGATAAAACATGCAGCTCAACACCAGCTGAATAATAAGCACAAAGGGCTTGTAATGGCAAGGGGTAATCTTCTGGTTGGGACAGGGCCAAAAATACATCAATATAGTTAATGCATGAAAAATTATAGGAAAAAACAGCAAATACTGGGAAACTGCTGAGACAAATACAATTAAAATAGACACCCTGCATCTAATGGGAGTAACTCTTATGAAAATACATTTTCATGTCTCTTGTGGCAACTTTTCTGGAGACAAACACTAACTAATTTTTCATGCAGGAAGGCAATCTGGAATCCAGCCTTTTGCAGAGTTCATGCTCCTATTTTTAAACCTCCTTTTGGTTCAGATTTCCTCCATTTTAGTAGGTTAGAAGTTTGCATTTCCAGCTAACATTCTGGACTTTTACCTTTGCAGTGAACACTCTTTGGCAAATGTGATACAAATAACAGCAAAATCCCACTTGGCAGCAGATCTCTTCTTTATATTCACTGGACCTGGCTACCAGCACTAACACCCTTGGAAAAGAGGCACTTTACCTCTGAACACAATAAAGTCTGATCTTTATACCAGTTTTAAGTAGGCTTAATGCCCTGTGCACTCTTAATTTTTAACAGATAGATTTTCTACCTATCCACACTTCACCTTTTCAGTGCTGCCATTCCCTACAGAGCAGCTGCCAGTTGTAAACCCATGGGTGGTTTTCTGTTAGTCATAGACAAAGCAATTCCTTGTACTGGTGTGCTCAGTATCCAAAGCACTTTGACACCATCCAGGATGAAAGATGTGATGTAATATGATTATCATGAGTGTACCATCTATCCCTGCTGAAACTGTCTGAAGGATCCTTCATTATCTTGTTACCTGAAGGTGTTTGGTTTTGCTATTTTAATTATACTCTTAGCTTCAGTTTCTTCCTTTAGATCTCTTTGCTATCCATATACGTGGCCTTTTAAAGTGGTTTCTGTTACAGGGAGAAGGTAAAGAAACAGGCAAAACCTATGACCAAAGCTGCATGCATCTGAAGTCAGTAGTATACCTTAATCACTTCTGGGAAGAAGGAAAAAAAAGAAGAGGGGAGAGGAGAGGAATAATAAAATCATAGACTCATAGAATCGTTTAGGTTGGAAAAGATCATCAAGTCCAACCATTAACCTAACACTGGCAAGTCCACCACTAAATCATGGGTCTGAGCACCACGTCTACACGTCTTTTAAATACCTCCAGGGATGGTGACTCAACCACTTCCCTGGGCAGCCTGTTCCAATGTCTGACAACCCTTTCAGTGAAGAAAATTTTCCTAATATCCAATCTAAGCCTCCCCTGGCACAACTTGAGGCCATTTCCTCTCCTCCTAGTGCTTTTTACTTGGGAGAAGAGACCGACACCCCCCCCTCACTACAACCTCCTTTCAGGTAGCTGTAGAGAGCGATAAGGTCTCCCCTCAGCATATGTTTCTCCACGCTAAACAACCCCAGTTCCTTCAGCCGCCCCTCAGTAGACTTGTGCTCCATGCCCCTCACCAGCTTTGGTGCCCTTCTCTGGACACGCTCCAGCACCTCCATGTCTTTCCTGTAGTGAGGGGCCCCAAACTGAACACAGTACTCAAGGTGCAGCCTCACCAGTGCCGAGTACTGGGGGACAATCACTTCCCTGCTCCTGCTGGCCACACTATGTCTGATACAGGCCAGGATGCCATTGGCCTTCTTGGCCACCTGGGCACACTGCCGGCTCATATTCAGCCAGCTGTCCACCAACACCCCCAGGTCCTTTTCCACCGGGCACCTTTCCAGCCAATCTTCCCCAAGCCTGTCGCGTTGCATGGGGTTGTTGTGACCCAAGTGCAGGACCCAGCACTTGGCCTTGTTGTACCTCATACAAGTGGCCTCAGCCCACTGATCCAGCCTGTCCAGATCCTTCTGTAGAGCCTTCCTTCCCTCAAGCAGATCAATACTCCTGCCCAACTTGATGTTGTCTGCAAACTTACTGAGGGTGCACTCGATGCCCTTGACCAGACCATTGATGAAGACATTAAGCCGAACCGGCCCCAATACTGAGCCCTGGGGAACACCACTTGTGACCAGCTGCCAACTGGATTTAACTTCATTCACCGCAAGCCTTTGGGCCCAGCCGTCCAGCTAGTTTTTTTACCCAGTGAAGACTATGCCTGTCCAAGCCATGAGAAGCTAGTTTCTCCAGGAGAATGCTGTGGGAAATGGTGTCAAAGGCTTTCCTAAATTCTAGGTAGACAACTTCCACAGCCTTTCCCTCAAGCACTAAGTGGGTCACCTTGTCATAGAAGGAGATGAGGTTAGTCAAGCAGGACCTGCCTTTCATAAACCCATGCTGACTGGGCCTGACCACTTGGTTGTCCTGTACGTGCCATGTGATGGCACTCAAGATCATCTGCTCCATGACCTTCCCCAGCACCGTGGTCAGACTGACAGGTTTGTAGTTCCCCAGATCCTCCTTCTAGCCCTTCTTGTAGGAAGAGAGGAGAGGGGAGGGGAAGGGAAGGGATGGGAAAAAGCTATGTCACTAGAATGATTGTTTTACCACTTATCCGCATGATGTTCTTCCCATTTGTCAGCAAAGCCTGTAGGGGGAAATCAAAGACCTCTGACTGCTGTTATCCCTTTCCTCAGAGGAATATAAACAGTGTTCTGACCTCAGTGTCCTGCTCTAGTTTTCCCTCTTTGCCTCAATCTGCTTTTGCCCTGCCAATCATGACTCTTTCAGATAAATATATTAAACTTTGTTTGAGAATATTCTCATTTTAGATTATTGAGTCTTCCAGCAAGGTTCCCAAGGGCAGGGCATAAGAGTGTCTGGTTGGACCTACTCAGCAGCAAGCTTTTCCTTCATTTTAACACATCTTTTCATGTATAGTGATAATAAAGTGGAGAGGGGAGGAAGAAAAAATTATTAATTGGAAATCGGAAGTCCATGAAATAAAGCTCTTGGATGTCTACTAAAAATCAAAGCTTTGATAAGCTTTTCTTATCTCTAACTTAAGATATAACTTATGGTATCATTCATCTTTGACTTTTCATTTCTTCAAATAAGTGCTTAAAAATAATGGTATTCACTGTCCAAAGGAAGCAGGAAACCCACCTGAGTACTTACTTTAGCCTTCACTTGCAAAAGAATATCATAAAGGCAATAAAAATGTGCACAGATACCAAATGACTGTAAAGTCAAATTTCTCAGACGCAAGATAAAGACAAAAAAAAATGTGTAGCCCTAGACACAACAAGTGACATTCATCTGCTCTGGCATTGGTGCCAGAGTTAGTGGCATAATTCTATGTTGTCAGTAGAGTGAAATAGGCACCTCCAGGAGACAACTGTTTTCATCCAGAGATAGATGCGTGCAACAGGTCACATGAATTGCCCTTTGGAGATACTTATTTCTCTCATTATCTATGGAGGGACTCTACAGTGACAGTCTGAAGTTTGACTATTCCATTATAGATACCTTAAATCAGGCTAGGTTAATCTCACTGAGAATGTCCTTCCAATATGAAATCCAAGTGTCTAACTGATCTGTTAAAAATTCTAGAAGCACCATAAAACTCTAGTTAACACCAATCCAAGCTCAGAAAAGAGAAAATAAAAAGGCAAAAGACATTATCACAATTTAAAATAGAAAGTAAGAATCCAAGGGAAAGAAAGTGATGAAATTATATAGGAAATATTAGGCTAGAGAGTTGCAAAAAGCTAACCTCAGCCAATACAAAGTCACCTTTGAATAGTCACAGACAGTTAATGCTGCAGGGAATGAGTTCCAGAATCTGAAAATGTCACTTTATGCATTGTTAAAAGCACCTGTCTTCAACACAAAAATAAACAAACAAATGGAAAAACACTACGTGTATTATAGCAGAAATGAACTGGGCGTTGGGTTTGTCATTTTTCAGTGTTGCAAATGCATGTTCAAGGCATTTAACTATTAAGAGAAACTGAATATCGATTTCATTTCTATGTCTTAAAATCTTCCACTAGACAAAACTGACTGTCACTAATCAAAAAATAACCAATGTCTTCTAAAATGTAACATCCATAGTAGCAACCATTAAATTTGCTTTTATCTTAAAAAGAATAAAGTAGAGCAAATTCACAGTCACACTGTAGTGCCTTTGACCTTTAAGGAGGTTTGGAAAAGGACTATGGAAAACAGTGGCTTTGTCAGTGGAGCCTTTCAAGTGCTAGAATTGAGATCAACATTACCCCAGACTTTTGGCAAGTGTCATGAAATACAAAACGTGTTAGTAGGCTAGAGGTTTTTAATGCACCCTGGGTCAAAACACAAATCCTTTATAACACCCAACTCACTAAAAACTCAGCGTGAATTTTAGAGTGGGCAAAAAGATAGTGGAGAAGACCATACCAAGTACTATTGAAAGGTATTTAAAGAATAATGCAATTATTAGGCAGAGTCATCACGGGTTCACAAAGGGAAACTCCTGTCTAACTAGTCTGATATCCTTCTATGATAAGGTCACCCACCTAGTGGATGAAGGGAAGGCAGTGGATGTAGTTTTTCTGGATTATAGTAAGGCTATATATGTTACTGTCCCTCACATATCATATCATATCATATGATACTGTCCCTCACAGCACCCTTCTGGACAACTTGTCCAGCTGCGGGATGGCGCACTGGCTGAAGGGCAGAGCTCAAAGGGTTGTAGTGAATGGGGCTACATCTGGCTGGCAACCAGTCACCAGTGGTGTTCCTCAGGGCTCAGTCGTAGGGCCAGTCCTGTTCAATATATTTAGCAATGATCTGGATGCAGGAATCAAATGCACCATTAGCAAGTTTGCTGATGATACCGAACTGGGAGGTGCTGTTGACTCTCTTGAGGAACAAGAGAGACGCCTTCTAGAGGGATCTAGATAGATGGGAGCATCGGGCTATGATTAATGGGATGAAATCTAACAAGTCAAAATGCCAGATTTTGCACCTAGGACAGAGCAACACCAGGCACAAGTATATATTGGGAGAGGAGTGGCTGGAGAGCAGCCCTGCGGAAAGGGATCTGGGGGTGCTGGTTGACAGCAGGCTCGGTATGAGTCAGCAGTGTGCCCTGGCAGCCAAGAGGGCAAACTGCGTCCTGGGGTGCGTCACAGTATAACCAGCCGGTCAAAAGAGGTGACTATGCCCCTGTACTCAGCATTGGTGCAGCCTCACCTCAAGTACTGTGTGCAGTTCTGGGCCCCACAATTTAAGAATGACGTGAAGGTCCTTGAATGCATTCAGAGGAGGGCAACAAAGCTGATGAAAGGCCTGGAAGGAATGTCCTCTGAGGAGCAGCTAAGGGCTCTGGGTTTGTCTAGTTTGGAGAAAAGGAGCCTGAGGGGCAACCTCATTGCTCTCTGCAGCTTCCTCAGGAGGGGACGTGGAGAGGGAGGTGCTGAGCTCTTCTCCCTGGGATCCAGTGGTAGAACTTGTGGGAATGGTGCAAAGCTGCATCAGGAGAGGTTCAGACTAGACATTAGGAAATGTTTCTTTACCAAGACGGTGGTCAAACACTGGAACAGGCTTCCTACAGAAGTGGTTGATGCCCCAAGCCTGTCAGTGTTTAAGAGGCATTTGGACAATGCCCTTAATAACATGCTTTAACTTTTGATAAGCCCTGGAGTGGTCAGGCAGTTGGACAAAATGTTAAAGTTGCAGGTCCCTTCCAACTGAAATATTCTATTCTATTCTATTCTATTCTATTCTATTCTATTCTATTCTATTCTGTTCTGTTCTATATTCTATTCTATTCTATTTTAAAATCCTGAGGGTAGAGTTTGTAAAAGTGCTCAGGGAGCTGGACCTACAATTAGCCAGCAACAGGAAAGTCATGAGACATAAGGACAGCAAACAAGAGGAAGCCTGACTCTGAGGCTTTCCAGTTCTGACAATACATTAAGAAGGAGAAAACATAGGAGGAAGCCCCAACAGAGTTATTCAATACCAGCATGTTTAGGATACCTTTCTTTAAAAAGTGCAAAGCAGTTTTCAATCCACTGGTTTGCCTCCAGACTAAGTATTCTTGTGCCTAGTATAATGAAGAATAATGTTACTGCTTTCCAAAGAATGAAGGCTGTTCAGCTTGTCATGATCATGGCATGTCTGAGCATCCAGGATAAGCTCCAAGCTACCCCTTTTTGATGCCTGTATATTATTAGCGGGAAAAGGGTACTGAGATCCTAACTCATCTTGCCTGAGTCATTCTGCTGAGGACAGACATTAACATTTTAAGCACCTAAACAGGATACCTGAATATCATGTCCTGCCAGTATTCAATGGGACTGCACTATTTATGTGCCAAACTCAACTTAGAAATGAGTTTTGATGTTTTACAGAGTCATTTTCCAAACCTCCTTAAAGGTCAAATACCATTTAGTTCCTTGAATGTATCAGGGACAGACAGGAGTTCAGCTTTACAAGGGGCTGCTTAAGACTGTTATTTTTAATGCAATTTGAATTTAGATGCAGCTTGTAGCTACATGGTTGTAAAGTCAGAATAACTTCACTGAAGTGTCTTCTTAAGAAGAAGCTGTAACTCGCAGTTACTGTGCAGGTAGACTTTTACTGTTGACTTCAATATGAGTTTAGGATCTAGGTTTTCAGCTTGCATGAACTAAATGACAATATCATCAATCACTCCGTTTCACCTCATTGTTGTTCAGTTTTATTTATCTGTTTCCTGTCTCCACTTAGTAATATTTGTAATGTCTTATGAAAATTAGTTTTTGAAAAACACAAAACAAGGAATGAAACCAGGACCTCCTATTGCCTCTCCATGTAATCAAAATCTGAATCTAAATAGTTCTATGGCAACAGGCTGAGAAAAGTATATTTTCAATTATTTTATTTCCATGTATAAACTGCACATCCAATCACACTTAGAGAATAAGTAAACAATTTAATTTGTTGGTGGTTTGGATTTTGGGTGGTTTTATTTTTTTTGGGGGGGGGGATGTTCTTACAAGAAGAAATGGGGAATAATGAAACCCGTCCCGCATCAGCAAACTTTTCTCATTACACTCTGAGCAATAGCAAGATGGGGAAAACAGCCAATCGTTATGTCTGATGAGTATAATTACACTTTTTCAAAAAAGGGGGGAAATTTAGGTTTATCACTACACCTGGTTTTTTTTTTTTAATAGATACCTTTAAATTCTGCTGAACATGCAGCAGCAGAAAAATTATTCCTTCTTGCTGTTTGATGGCCTCCAGTAATGCTTAAGAAAAATTGTTTTCCATTCCACTGAACTGTAAAATAAACAAAACAAACCCTTCACTAAATGCTCTAAAGGCCAAAGGGTCTCAATGAATGAACTTCAAATGGCTGCTTTGCTCATCATAGAAAAAATCCATTATGTGATTGTGTTTAGAAATGGTCTAGCATATTTTGGGTGCTACAGCATTTTAAAATAATAAGGTTTGGAAATAAATAATAAACTGGTGAAGAGGCAGAAAGTAAGTTGCTCCCTAAATCTAAATACAAATGTATTTCAATGTCATTTTCTATACACAGAGAAATGCATAGAACTAAATCAGTTCTATCATTTATAGTGAACGTTATATTTTCCTGTACTTTTCAGCTTACTTTCATTCCTTTCGTGAAAGAGAATCTCATGACCTTTTCAGTATTAGCCTCAAGACATAGCTGAGCTATTCTTTTCATATAGAAACCCAAGACCCCAGCTGGCTAGCATGAAAGCTAACTTTGCCAACAAATCTCTAAGAAAACGTGATAATGTTCAACTGTATTTTTGGGATATTTTTTTCTTTTTACAGAAGCTATCAATGCATCTAAATATAACAGCTTTCTGTAGGTTTTTAGGTTTAACCAGGACCCTCTGAGACCAAGCATTAATTAACATGCTGTCCTGAGTGTTATAGGCTAATAAAAGATTGAATATAAAGCAGAATCATAAGACTTTCTGGTAACTGCCTCTCTTTTACTGCATCTGTTAGAAAATGTACTACTGGTGGTTTAGGATTCCTAACCTCTTTTTCATCACCAGAAAATAAAATCCCTGTAGTATCTGTTCTGTTGTAAGCTCCATTAGGAGATGATTTCCAGCCTCTCAGTAGGATTTCCAAGAGCTTCACTGTGAAGTTTACTTTTTATAAGGGATTTCCTTATAACAGACAAACAATCAGGACAGACCTTTTCCTGAGAAAATTTCTCTTCTCCAGTTTTGTCAAGCAGGTTTCTTCTACTGATATATTCAAATTCCTCATGATTATCTATTAACAATGTTAGCAGATAATGAAATACAGAAGACATGCTTGAAAATCCAGGGATGAACTTCACATAATACACCTCAAAAAGGGCTTTGGAACAGTATCTAAGACATCTGCAGGGGCTCTTTAAAACCTACCCTTGCACCCATCTTCATTTGCAGACATTCAAATCCAACATCCCTCATTCTCATCAGAGCTTCTGTCTGACCAAGACAGCCACATTGCTAAAACAGATATAGCTACCAGGAAAGCCTGTTTACAGGTCTCCAGATGTAGCTGCCACCTATGTACTCCCACTGCAGCTCTTGGTAAGTGCAGAAGCCACTCAGGTTTGTAGTTCCTACAGGATGTTTGGGTTGTGTATATCCTTTACCCGTTGCTGTCCATCATCTTCAAGGAAAACCAGCAGGTCAGAAAGGATTTGATCCACAAGATGCCCCCCTGGAGCATGCTGAGGGAGAGGAATACAGAATAGTACAGCTTTTCCTTTCACTTTGGAAATAGTGGCTATGGCACACATTTCAATGAACATTACATGATCACAGACCTTACATGGAGCCTCTATTAACGGCACTGGCCCTTCCATCAAGTCCTATCACACCCTACCCACATACAACATCTTTGTCTAACATTAGATACTCTGAATAGGTTCTTCAGAATATTACCATTAAAACATCCGGGTTACAGTAGTGTCAAATTACCTGTACAACTGGATTGGACAGCCCTGCAGAGCAGTATGTTCCAGATCACACAGGGTGATCATGCAAGCTGCTGTGTGATCTAGACCATATAGGCGAAACTACAAAGGGTCACGCATTCAATTTTGTCTCAGAAAGAACTAGACAAGCAGTTGGGGAGCAGGCAGTGCTTAACTAGATAAAGGATGACACAACATCACTGCTCAGGCCATTAGTAAATCATTTCATCTAGTGTAAGACTCATAACTATGTGACACAGCAGTGAGCAGATGTGGAGGACAACTAAAATACGAAGGGAAGGCAATGCTGAACAGTTATCAAAGCATGACTTGGTCATAGAAGCACACCTCACAGACTGGTATTACTGGCAAAGCAGAACACAATTTCTTTAGTGCCTATCCCTACCTAACTTGTACCTGGCAATTGCTGAGCTGCTATTATCAGGGCAAGACTGTGACTGCTTCCAGCCCTATGCTATGTGATTGCATTTGGACATGGAGTTATAGGGAAATGAGAAGACCTTTTAAACCACTGCAAAGCAGACACATGAAAAATTCAATATGTATCTATGTCTTGTGTGTTCTTCTGAAGTCTTTTAAGACTCTGATTGCTTGGGTTGGCTCCCAGCAGGAACTGGTCATTAGAAGGAACAGCTGAAGCAACTGTCAACAAATGAAACATCAATGACATCAAAACCATACACACACTACTCTTCCAGCTTTGCCTCTAGCAGTAACAAATAGCTATTGAACCTGCAATACAATATTCCCAACAAGCATGTAAATAAAGCCACATCTAATAACGCTGTTCTTTCTTTACTTATTAGATTAAATTATGTCATACCAGTAGATATGAAACTTCTCTATCATTCAAAGTAAACATATGCTAATTCCAGAAAGCTCTGTTCCTGAAGGGAAAAAAAAAAAAAATCTTTCCTTCTCTGGCATGGAAGTAGTTCTACTAATAAATTAAGCTGCTATATAGAATATTTAGAATTGCTACCGACTCTGAAAACTCTGATAATTCCCACAGAAATAACATGTCTGTCATACATTTCTCTTGGGTTATGGTGCCATTTGCCAACCTTTAAAAAGAGAAGAGCTATTCAAGATTATTCTTTCAGTAGTCCCACAGAAATCAAGACCTGAGCAGCTTCTTAAATGTTGACAGAGGCAGTATAGGACCAGTTAACACTTCAGCACATTTTTAATGCACTTTTGACCTACAAGTTTGCTATGGAACCCAGAATAGGATTTATACCCACTCAATACAAAGTAAGTGATAGGGATATTAGAAGTAAGACCTAGCCAATGATTCCAGAAGAGACTTTACATTTAAACTAAGCACATTCAGATGTCAGAAAATTAAATGTCCTGATGGACTATGGATTTTTGATTAAAATTAAAGATACAAGTCTTATATGGTCTACAGCTATATCAGTATATTAAGCTGCACCAGGATATAGGCACTAGATTTCAACCATCCATACTATTCAGTCTTGAGAAATGGTTAGAGACACTTTTGACTTTGGCCAAAGCAATTTTTGTGTCTCTACACCATTTCAGATTGTGAAAGAATCTATCAGTGTGGACAGTATCCAGCCTTGAGAATTAAGCACTATATATTTTACAAGTATAGACGATGCCTTAAGAGCCTAAGTGATAGTATCTGCCTATCTATAAAGCCTATGTTGCTATGCATACTATTCCATTGGAGGGGCTGTCACACTTTAACCCCAGTCNTTCATAGGACAGAAAGGAAGGAACTAATAATGATAATAATAACAATAATAAAATTACAATAATAGTAAAAAAGAATTGGAATATACAAAACAAGTGATGCACAATGCAATTGCTCACTACTCGTTGACCGATGCCCAGTTAGTTCCCAAGCAGCAATCCTTCCCAGGCCAACGCCCCCCAGTTTATATACTGGGTTTGATGTCACATGGTATGGAATATCCCTTTGGCTAGTTTAGGTCAACCATCCTGGCTGTGTCCCCTCCCAACTTCTTGTGCCACTCCAGCCTTCTTGCTGGCTGGGCATCAGAAGCTGAAAAATCCTTGACTTGATAGAAACACTACTTAGCATCAACTGAAAACATCAGTGTGTTATCAACATTACTCTCATACAAAAGCCAAACCATAACACTATACCAGCTACTAGAAAGAAAATTAATGCTATCCCAGCTGAAACCAGGACAAGGGCAAACAGAACAAGTACTTGAGGGTAGTTGTGTGAGGTGACAAGAGGTGACTATTCACTAGGTATTTAGGGCTGTTACACTATCGTTCTTTTTGTTGATTGAAGTGCAATATTAACATTCTTATACATAGCTGTTCAGCTCAGGATTCCTATTCTCTCAAACCTTCCAGTCCCAAAGCCTGGAGCCTGGAGATCCATAATCTTCCCACCCTAAGCATCCCTGTCTTCATCAACTGACCTAGTGATATTTCTTTCGACTCTTCTCATTCACCTTGTCTCAACTTTCTTCTCTCATGAATCCCAAACACCATCATTCCTCCCAGCATCACAATCCCTGCCCTAGTCCCAGATCAGTCTTCATTTTGATCCATTCCACCTTCTACAGTTTGCTCCACCATGTTCACTTTGACAACCACTTCCCAATGATATCAAGTACAGGTTAATCTATACAGCTGAGCCTGCCCTCCCTCCTTGTTCTTGTGCACCTATAGCCCAACTTTGGGTTCTAATGTAGAACTGTAAAATTCAGACCTTAAGTCACACCTAGACAGAAACCTAGAGGGCAAGAAGAGGATGACATGGCTGAGAAATACAACGTTAGTGGTATTTGAAAATTTCTATTGGAGTCTGATCTTTGGTCCATAGTTGCCTGGGTTGGGCATTTAGTTTAAAGAAAGAAGTTTTGTTTTGTTGTGGGATTTTTCCTGCTAATTGCTTGGTAAAGGGAAAGGGAGTGAAAACAATATTTTGAGAGAGTTGTATGATTTCTGCTCAGAGTTCGTATTGCAGTTTGTGAGTTCTATTAGCATTAAACATTAAGTGCTTGAATTTTAGAGCTCCCTGCACTGTCACCTCATTTGCTTGCATTATTAAGAAAATCTGAAAGTATCTACAGCATACATACAAGCATATGATTTTCACACATTCAAATAAATAATGTAAAATGAGGAAATATCTACAAAAGTAATCAGAAGATCAGCTTGCAATCTTACACTTAAGCAGCCTTGTGACTAGAGTCAAAATACTTAAATCATTCAGAGGAATATTTCTGTAATAAGTAAACAAGTCTTGCTTGCTTTCTATGAGAAAAAAAAAGCGTCTTTGCAATACACTTCATAGTATGGTTAAGGGCAAAGTAACAGTCACTATCTTGTGAAAACTTTTTAAAATTAATTTTATGAATATTATTTTACCTGCTTTGCTGAAAAAGAAATCAGGTTAAATCAGTATCAGGTCTCTGCAGAAAGCTGGAAAAAAATTGTTTTAATGCATAATAGGTAGTTTTTGGCAAGCAGATAGCATCCCTGGTCACTTTTGCATTTATGGCTCAGTACTAGTGAAACATTTTATTTTCACATCTTAAAAGATCATTTCAGGGCTGAACAAACACAGCAGATTCAGCAGCAGCTGGAATACAACTACTACTGTTCACCCTTTGGAAAGTTTATGAAAGTGCTGGCATGGATCTGAAATATTAAAGTGTCTTCTGAAACTCTGAGAGAAAACAGCAATGTAAAATCAAGGGTCTGGTCTGGCTGAGTGGATAAAGTGTCATCCTTTTATACTGGGGACCTAAGTCTTTCAGGTCAATATGTGGTACAGAATGGCTTTTATGGCCATTGGCTAGTGGCTGTGAATTCATATCAACAAAAGTAACATAATTCAGACTAGGACAGAGGAAGAAATCAAAAGCGTAACAAGGCTTGCATTATAAAAAGGCACAGACACTCGCTTGGAAATAGTCTTGAACAGTAACACCTGACCCAAAGCTTTTGCTCCTGGGAGAGAGTTCAGATGGCAATTTGCCTTTGGATGTTTCAGCTCAACTTAGCTCTATACATCTAACATACTTTACACTTTACATGGTTCCATATTTTATATGACTTCACCACCATGGCACCACAACACCTCAAATTTTGATGCACACATTCTTCTAACCCTGTGGCGTAAGGAATACTTGGACAGAGTCATTACTTACATTTACACAGACATCTTAACTTGTAACCAGAGTATCCAGAGTGTTTAGACATGCTGGCACTAAAGCAGGAAAATCATTAGTCCATAAAGTTTGAATTTCAGCACAGTAGCTCTGGCAGTCCTTGGAAAGCAGGCCAGCGCTCCAGATCCACCTCAGGGCATTCCAGCTCATCTCATGCATGTGTTCCAGGCTCAGCCTTAAGAGAAGGCATCAAGTTGCTGCACGCAAGATTCAGGCTGAGGTCAAAATAACAGAACAACATCACCCTGTCTCCCTCAAGCTCTCACCTCCCCCAGCCACATGTTTAAGCATCTCTCCAAATTTTCATTGCAAGAACTTGTACAGCACTAGGGCAATATTCCTGTATTTCACGCCTGATATCTTTGGGTACCTTTATAATTTCCAAGAGCAGAAGAAACCTTTCTTGTTGCTCCAATGGTTCCACAGCTATCCCCCTGTGAAGTGGGAGAAGGGAAGTGCTATTTAAAATTCTTTTCAGTCTTCCCACCTGCTACAACCTAATAAGCAGCTCTCAGCCTCACTGCTCTGTTTCTCACTGGTGGGTAGAGTGAAAGGTCTTTTAAGAAGCGCCTTGCTTCCTCCACCCGACCAGATAAGGGACTGTACTGGTCTGTTCCTAACTGGTGTTGTTGATCTCATCTACTTCTAACATATCTCCACAAATATTTAAATTGCCAAAAATTAACTGCAGATATAGATGGAGGAAGGCAAAAAGATTCTCAGAACTGGATTCTTCCTCGCTTCTAAATAGATAAGATGCAAGGCTTGGATACTCTAAGGACTTTTCCTTCCCAAGTGCTTATCCTCTGATCGACTCACAAATAATGTCACTTTCCTTCTTATTTTAAATGAGGTACATTAAATTAGTAATTTTTAAAATTTAGTTTTCTTTCACGAAAATTCCCTTTGAATGTCACAGTACAACTTCTTGTGGACTGGATTCAGTTCTGTGACACAGGAAATGTCATAGTGGGTAAAACTCAGTTTCATCAGACCCAGCAAATCATCTCCTGTAGTGTAGAAGTCACCATTTGTGGTTGTTTAAAGAAGAAGCATAAGAAATATTCCCCCTGCATATGAATTAAAAAAAAAAAATCTTAATATCATAGAGGATAATCATGGATGGTCTTTTCTTCTAGCTAATTTTCTGAACCCTTTTAAAATCTACTTTATCCTTTGAGCATTACAAAAATCTTCTGACAATGAGTTCTGGAGTTGAAACGTGCTGTGTGAGAAAAATGCTTCCTTACATTTACCTTAAACTAGAAGCATGATAATATCATCAGTTGGCCCCCAGTTCTTCAAACACTGTCAATAGGAAACATGGCAGTTCATCTACTCTGTGCCATTTATTATTTTATATACTCTATAATTTTGTCCCTCGGTTGGTTTTTTTCCTCCCCAAAGGCCCACAATCCTAGCCTAATTGGTCTTCACACAAAAGCCTCTTCACACATAATCTTTGCTGCCCTTGTCTGTTTCAACAGTTTGTTGGAAAAAGGAGGGACAGGACTTCATACCATATTCGGGGCACAAGGTGATCCTGGCTTTATACAGAGGAAAAATGATGCCTACTATTCTGTTCTTGATGCATTCTTTGTTGTTACTATGATCTTTAGCTTTCACCGAGCACCTTTGAAAGAGCTAACCACACTAACACTAAATGTCTTTCCAAAACACCTATACCTCATTTATGAACCCATGGCAGTGTAAAAATTGTTAGGATTATGCTTTCTTGCAGCTATTGCTTTTCATTTATCAGCACTGAATTTTGTCTCACTTTTTATCTCCAACCACTCAAAATCACAAGATCTGTTTAGCCTTTTGTTGTCAGTGTTAGTTTCTGTCAGCTTGAAGAATTCTGTAGTATAAGCAAACTCGGTCACCTCATTAAGCACCTGCTTTTCCAAATAATTTGTAACTGTGATGAACAGTATAGAACCTACCAAGATTCCCTCTTTGTCTGTACTGACAACGTCTTTGCATTGTGAAAACTGTAAATCTATCCCTACACTTTACTCCCCATCTTTTAACCTGCAATTCTGCTTTTCTCCATAACTTTAGTTAATCTTGGATGCAGTTGACAAGTATTTCATACAGGATTCCAGGTCCATTTTTCCCAGTCACAAAGGAGTTGAGTGTAGTTGTTATTATTTATTTCATAAAACAGGAGATAAAGCCACTTCTCTGACCTTTCAGAGTCCAGCAGCAGAGCAGCAAATTGAACACACATCTTCTGTCTAGTCCTGACCATTAAGCTGCCTCCTCCTTTGTACCACTGCTGTTGAACACTTATACTGAGTTTAAACATCTCACCAGTATTTTTTCCCAGAAAATGAGGGGAAGAATGCAGACTTCAAAATGGACACTAGTCAGTATCAGCAGTCAGCAGTCACCTTCTTGACTGTCCATTCCCATGTTTCCCTATAGCCTTCTAGTATTTCAGAAAACCCTTGTTTATCTCCACTGCATATCTTAAATTTCTAATTTCTATTCAAAAAAATTTTCTTTTTCTAGTCTGAGTTACATACACAGCACAGAGATACAGTAGCTGAATTCATATTTTTTAGCTTTTGGGACAGTTATTTTTTCCTTTTTCTGGTCTAAACTTCCCCCTTTATTACTGCTTCTCCTTGTATTTTCTAAAAGGAAATACTTAGCTTAATATGCCAAGTAAATTGTCTTGCAAATTTGGATAAGCCTATCCAAAATCAGAAAGAAAGAAGTGTACATAAGAAAACCCTGATGTTTAGAAAATCAGCACTTTCCTTCATCATATAGTATCCATTCCTAATCAAAAGGAGTATTTTAACTAGCTGAATCAAAGCATATGTATGCCTACTCCTGCTCTTCTTTATGGCTACCCCATTTCAGCAATTCACATTTTCACTAAGCATGTTGAGGATACAAAGAGACATTAAAACTTAGTGGTGTGACAATGTTGTGGAGGTGTATTAACTTAGTCGGCTTTCATGCTGACTCTGCAGTGATAAAAATGAGATGAACCAGTGGGTAAAAAATACATAGAGATATAATAACCAATCTGCTTCTTTCCTACTCATCTCTGGTTTCATGATGCTGAAAATCTCACTGGTTCAGCCTGGGGAAAGAAACCTTTCCATAATCCTACCAGAGTTTACAATCTACCATACAAATCAAAGTAATATGGTAATCAGCAGATAAGCACAATAACACATGTGGCGTTAAATGAAGTCTCTTGTTCTCTCATGGGGAGGAAGAGAGAGACTTATTTGTTCAATACACCATTATAATATTATCTATTTTTAGGAAGAAAAAAACAACAGAGAGCACATTTTAAATTATTATCTTTTGCTTTTTTTGTGAAACTTATTGATGAATAATTTAGAACTGTGTCTTAGCTATTCTCCCCTCTCTATAAAAATGTAATCTGACTTAATTATGTGTCATCACAGTAATAACAGTAAAAGAAATCCACTCTGGGGATGAGTAGAGCATATAGTATTTTATGAAAAGTCCAAAAGACATTATTTTAATTTATACAAAGTGGGTTTTAGCACTTGAAATGCTTTTATACATAAAATTGTTTCCAAGCATTGCACAGGCCTCCTACCAGTAAGGGGAGTTGCACAGAAGATGAATACAAAGAGTGGTGGCAGCCTTGGTTAAAAGGCTGACAGGCTGACCATGAGGATTTTATGCACTCATTGATGAACTTAAGGTTGTTAAGGAATGTTTTAAGCACCAGAAACAGAGGAGATGGAAAACTTCTATTAACCCAAGGCACATCTATTTAGTTGACCCCTATCCAAGCCACGTCAACAAATCCATGCTGCACAATTAATTAAAAACAAAATTAGCAACAGCTTTTGCTGTTGTTCCTTCAGCCAAGTGGAGAAATGTGTAAAGACCATTTCAAATGAGATCACACCAAGATAGTATTTAAAAGCTATCTCCTAAATCCAAATTCATGTACACATTTTCATCAGAAGCAAAGTAGATTGGATATATACACACACAGTGACTCAGAGGTGTAAAGTCATAAACAGTACAGCCAAGGGCAATAAACATTGCATCATCTTGGACAGAAGATAACATTTTTATTTTGTTAAGGTACAGTAACATGTATCACGAAACAGACATTCTGCTGCTAAACAATAATAGCCACAGTGGCTAAAACTAAATATTGT
>VYZV01011253.1:94548-117409 GCA_013401275.1 Pandion haliaetus | reverse complement strand
CATAAGCAACTACAGAAAATGAAGCCAGCAGCCTTCCTGCTCTACATGCACACCCTTTCTTCTGTGAAAACCCCAGAGCTCCTCTCTAAAAAGGCATATTCAGAACAATTTGTATCATAGTTATACTATCTCTATGCCCAGGTCACACATGCCTAGGGAGTTTACTGTATTTCCTGATAGACAAGGGGCTTACAGCCAGGTAACTAAAAAGGCCATACTGTGGAAAAACAGAAGTTTAATAATCAAACAATAACCCAGCTCATTAACTGTAATTGCTTCTATCCTCAGAGAGCTGACACAAAACAGCCTTGTTTTCCAGCACAGAACATCTACCTATTCTGAGATGCAATCTCTAAAATGCAGAAGGTTAAAATTTCAAATATTAGTGCAGGAAAACCTGATTTATACATAACATATATTCATTATCGCTCAGACTTCCCTAGAACTACCATGTTTTGTTTCTAAGAGAATCCACACAGGGGTGATTTAAAAAGAGATGTTGCTGGAAAACAGTATTCAAAGTTAATTTTCCCTTGTTAGTCCTTTTATCCTGTAAGTTTATTCCAGACATCAGTTGCTTAATGGGCTGCAGTTATTGCGAAAGGGCCTGAATTTTGTTCAGCAATCTAAGTTACTTGAAGAAAGTTCAAATGGACTAAACTAAAAAATGAAGCTCAGCTTTCAAAAATGAACAATGATTTGGGGTAATCAATCAAAAACCCCTTCAAATGCCTTGTGTTTAAGGAGGAAAAATGATCAGAACCTTCTGAAGGCCAAACCAGCAAGCCAGTGCAATGAGCACACAACTGTGCACCCAACCTCTCTAATCACACTGGGGCAGATGTTTAGTGACAGCCCTCTTTACTTAAGAGCCTTTTGAAGACCTGTAAGTTGTGTCACTTAGACTTGCCAGCCATGGCTTGCTCTCTTTCTTCTCCTCACTTCAGAGAAAAGATAGATTATTGCCATTCTTTTGTCATGGTTAAATAATTAACGTACTGGGCTCTCTGTTCATGTCACAATCTCAGTAATGGCCTTTGTATTATTTCTTCTTCTAGCAATATATGCAACTGGGAAGTATTATTGTAATATAGATTAGAAACTGGTTTCATCCAAACTGAAATCCCTTTGCATATAGTCTCTACCAATCAATAATCCTACTGGAGGTTTAGAAGCAGATATCACTTCAGATTATGGTTTTAGAGAAAAACTTATGGAGGTTTTCATGATAGTGAAGCTAGTTCAAGCTACAGTGAAAACTTGCTGTCTTTTATGACAAAATTGATTCACTGAAAACAATAGGGAACGCATATGTGAAGACTGTTTATATACTATTTCCTTAGTGCTATCAGGCTTCCACACATTCAGAGGGGATGGAGGAAATTGTAAAGTATAAGCCACTTCAAGTTTTGGGTGGTTGATCTTCTTTCTTCTTTTTTTTTTTTTTCTTGCATTCATAAAAAGTGGCTTTATAAAAAGTCAAAGGGCAGAATGAGTGTAACTAACTATGCTAATTGCATTGCAGGTTTCACTGCATATCACAAGGGAACAAAGCAAAGATAAAAACGGCATAAAACAATGGGCCCAAGAAAAGAGACCAACAAAAAATACCACGATAACCTGAAAGAGCTGCTGTAGCAGAAGGAGATAATTCACTGAAAAGTTGATGCTGAAAAGAAAGTGAAATGAGTGGGTTGAATTGATGGGTGTCCTTTCTCCCTTTAGCAATGCAGAGTTCAGCTGAAGTAAATTGAGTGCAGACTGTAATGTCAGACATGCATAGAAAAATGTCTCGAATGCACAGTTGTCTTCTGTGGGTCCTCAATCCTCTTTCTTTACTTTCAGCTTTGATTCCCCATTTATTATTTGATTGGTTTGGTGTTTTAATTGACATAAATGTGGAAGTCAGGCTAATAGGAAGCCAAACTTTGTCTGAAGTGTTCATAAAATACAGGATTTCTGGAAAGAATTGGTATTTTCTGGTAGGATTTAGTCCTTTCTCTTTAACCCCATGATACTGCTGTAGGTTGCCTGTCAGTGGACTGCTAGATAAATAGGACCTTGGGCATCTAATTTAGATACTTAAGCAACAAGAACTTCCTATGTAAACCTCCAAAGGCACCTATTTTTCTCTAGACTGCTAACATGAAAGAGAGAGCTCCCACACAGCTGTGTGGCAAATCACGTGGCCGAGGCTAGCAGTATGTTTGCAGTATGTTGCCTGGTATGCTGGTATATTTTGTGAGAAAAAACAGCATGCTAAAGAACCAGCAGCCATTTCACATGTTCTAAAACATGCAGCAACATATATAAACTTTGTATTTTATTACATTAGTTTTTCAAGAAAAATCATTCAGCTCAGGAAACTATCATGAAAAATCATGATTTTAGCAGCACAGTTCCAGTTTGCTACGTAAGACAGTATGCAGAGATAGTTTAGCAGAAATCAATGCACTTAGCATTTGCAGCATCTTCCTAAGGCTTTAGGAATTTCAGGGCACAATAAATGTAGGCCACCAAAAGCTCCTAAGGCTAAATGTATGGATCAGACTTTCCTAAACTCTCTGCTAATAGGATCACTATTGTTAAAGAAGTTTTAAGGAATTAATGTGGTTGCTCAGATTCTCACAAGGAACCTACCAAGGCTCATTATTAGTTGATGGGAGATTAATGTTGTGGAAAAAGGAGAGACTTCATGGAATTTATTAGCTTGCATGAGACATCTCTGAGACAGAATGAGAATACAAAAGGGGTTAAAGACTGCTGCAAAGTCTCCTACTGAGATAACTTGTTATAAAAAAGGGTAAGTGCTAAAAAGCTTTCAAGCACTGCCTCACCTGACAAGGTTGGGAAAGTACATATTATCTGAAAGTCAGACCATACATTTGAGAAGTAAGGAGGATGATTCTTTTTTGGCTTGCAAATGTCTACCTATCAGACAGGAGGGGATTTAAATGGGAGTGTTCATTTATCTGCTGATGAGAGACATATTGGGAACAATTTTAACAAACAGCAAAAGGATAGAGTACCATGGGTTCATCTTTTGCCCATTACAGGTCTTACATACTTGTCTCTCCTCCTCCCCCCAAAACAATAAATATTAAAAAAATTCTGAAGATAATTCTTCTTCTTCATCATCATCACCATCACTAGGAGCTGCTGGATTCATGCTAGTTTTAAAGTCAGTATACTTATTAAACTTGCCTTATTAAACACATGGGATCAGAGCCTTTAGGTGATTAACTTTAACTTCAGACCAGCAGCCCGCAGGACTTAAGAGTCCAGTGTTTGGAACTTTATAATACACAAGAACAAGCAGTTCTCTGGGATAAAATGAACTATTTGTGAAGTCATACACTATATACATTGGTTTTTCTGGTGTCCTGTTTCAGTGCCAAGGTATGGATATTCGCTTCTGTCTTAAAGGCTTGGGTTACCTCAGGAAGGATGAATTAAAACATAGGAAATTTCAGAAGGCAGGGGAGCAGCCTGAGCACACGGGACAAGTCTGAAAGTGACGCACTATGACATTGGGTGCACAACTTGCCCTGGATGGTGTTATAACTGTATCTTCTCTGTTTAGATAATAATAGTTCAGGTTTTACATCACAAGATGGTTGAGATTGACAAAAAGCTCTTGAAATCATCTAGTCCAATGCCTGCCTCAGGCAGGATCAGCTAGAGCAGCATCATATCCAGTCGGGTTTTGACCCTCCAAGGACAGAGACTCTATGAACTCTCTGGGTAACCTGTTCCTGTGATTGACCACAGTCACAATTAAAAAAAAAAAAAACAAAAAATATTCTTGTGTTCAGTTGTAATTTCATCTGTTTTAATTGGTGTCCATTTCCTCCTGTCATGTCACTGGGCACTAACTGAGAAGAGCCTGGCTCCCTCTTCCTTATTGCCTCCCATCAGGTATTTACACACATTGGCAAGATGCCCCTGAACCGTCTCTTCTATAGGCTGAACAGTCCCAGCTCACTCAGCCTCTCCTCATATCAAAGATAGTCCATTCCTGTAATAATCTTTGTGGCCCTGTGCTGGACTCACTGCGGTATGTTGATGTCTTCTACTGACGAGCCCAGAACCGGACACAGTACTCCAGCTGCTGCCTCACCAGTGCTAAGTAAAGGTGAAGGATCATCTCTTTCAACCTTTTGCTGTGAGGATGCTTTGCCAAATCATGGTCATCTTGCTGTCCACCAGGACATCAATGTTTTGCTCAGCAAACTGCTTTCCAGCCAGCCAGCCCCCAGCATGTACTTGTACATGGAGTTAACTCTCCCAAGATGCAGGGCTTTGCATTACCCCATGTTGAACTTTGTAAGATTCCCCTCTGCCTACTTCTCCAGCCTGTCAAGGTCTCTCTGAAGGTGGCACAACCATCTGGTGTACCACCCAGTCCCCTCAGTTTTGATCATCTACAAACTTGCCAAGGGTACACTCCATCTGCCTGTCTTTTTCCCAGTAAGGTTATACGAGATTAACTCCATTCTGTGTGTGTACATGTCTACAGCATCCACCTTAACATGACCCTGAACTTAATGTGGATATATAGCTTGTTATAATGTGAATTAATAAAATAATAAGAACAACTATGTTCTGTAAATCTTCCTTACCTCTCAGAAAGTAATGAAAGCCACCATCAGAGCAGAAGGGTGACAGTCAAATATCAAGAAAAAGAGAGAAAGAGAAAAAAAAATAGGCTGGAAGAAAAAGATCATTCCTATAGAAAAGAAAACTGAGGTCTTGTCTACAAGAAACTCAGAAAATTGAAAATGTTAAGAAAAAGTGTGACACTAAAATGGATTTGCTAGTTTTCTCAAATCTTGTGTAGACACATTTGTTCAAAATTGAAGTGGTTAAATTTGACTTAACTTAATTCATTTCTAGTACATATTAAATTAAACAAAATTAAGGTCTTCTTTACTTTTAACAAGGCTATCTACACAGGAATTTAATGCAGCTGAAGTGTGAACTTTAACATTTAATTTGGATTGACTTTCCTAAATGTCCCAATGCAGAAGAGTCCTATAAGCTTCCCAATGGCAAAAATTAAAACCAGACAACAGGCAATGGATACTAGCCAGATAATGGTAAAAAGTGATTAAAAGAAGACAAAGATCTTTCCAGAAGTAATCATGAGAAGCCACAGATTCTGGCCAAGAGGTGATCAAAACCGTTACTGGCATACAGGAAGAGAGCCAGCAACAGATGAAGGGTAATCGTAAAACAGATCAGATATTGTCACTTAGAGACTGGCATTGCAGAAGATCAGGAGCACATGAAAAGACAGAGAATTACTGTTTTTAAATGCCCAGATGGAACCGGCAAAAAGGAAGAGGAAAAACCCAGCTAGACTGTTACAGATGATCAAAGAAATGGAAGAATTTTTAAAAACCAGAAGATTCTCTTCGTTCTAAAAAAAAATATGTTAAAGACATACTTAATGAGCCTTTAGAGATGCAGATGTGCCAAAGTTGGAAGCTGGAAGACCAATTACCATGTAGAAGGAAATGGGGCCTTTCACCTTTATTTCAGGGCACAATGAAAAGACACTGGGAGTCATATTGTACCTGCTCAGGTTATACAACTATTAGTACCTGTAAGGGAAACAGTGAATGATCCACACAGTGCTTGCTTCTAACAAGTAATAGATGGTACAGAAGTGAAAACTGAGCAAGATTTCTGATTTAAATAGATTCCAAAATAAAGGATATTCTTAGCCAAACTAATCATACAGCACCATAGGTGTATGCTTTGACTTCTTCTAGAACGGTTCTCTACACATGTACAGAAAGACGCATTACAAAAAATTACAGCTTCACCTGTTCTCCAGATGGGTCACAGTGACTGAAAAGTAAAGCTACAGCTCTGCTGATGAGCTTTGCTATCAACTCATGCTGTCCCTTGTTGCAAACAGCCCAGGGAAAGATGGACTAGCCAGCTGACACACCGAGTAACCTCTTTCTGTGACATTCATCCCATCATTCTTCTGTATACTAAAGATTTCTGAAAATGCTATTTTTTCAACCTTAGCAGCCAAATGGGACAACTCTTGAAGGATTGTCCTTTGTCTTACTCTCCAGAGTGAAATACTTTTTTAAAAGAATAACCATCTGATACTTTTTTCCTCACAAATTTCTGAAGCCGTAACATAGAGCCGAATCAAGCAGAGCCAAATCAAGCAGATAAACAAGTTTCCATAAAACACCTGCCTCCTCCTTTTTACCTTAAGTGCTCAGGTCCAAAGCAACAGATGAACAGAGGCAAGCTTCAGCCTGGATAATCCTTGGTAGTAGAGCACAGCAAGCTGTACAAAAATCTCAGACTTTAGTGATATGGCAGTGGAGCCTACACTGGTAAATTGAATAGTGCAGGAGATCAAATATGAAGAAAATGAACTTAAATGAATTCTCAGTGTTTGGGTTAGAATTACCCCAGAAGAGTGCAGCACAGACAGAATCTGAGAAAAGCTTAATTTGTCCTCTCTGTCCAAGACAGTTACACATCAGTTTTGCCTATGTTCTTAGTTTAGCTGAAAGCTTGGTTTGCCATTTATAAAGTGTAGGTTATATGTAAGTATATTTTCTATACCCACCACTAGAGTGCCAGAAGAAATACAGTTTGTAACCAAATTTCTGCCAATACCTGCTCTTAGAGCCCTTATCTGTTACCTTGCTAAAATTTCACACTTCACAAAGTAGGAACTAAATCTAGCCATATGCGATGTATTCTTGCCTAAATTAATTTGCAGCAAAAAGACTTATTTATTTCCTGCCCTTGGTATAATCTGATTGGCTTTTGTGACAGCTGTAAAAGGAGAGCTGCTAAGAGAGACAATCACATCCGACAAAGAAGATGCTAATGAAATCAGGCTTTCTAAAGGGAAGTGATTTTGACAGATTAGAAATTATAGCTTTGTATGGAGACTACCCAAGTTGTCAGCCCCTCTTCCCACAGTAACAGCAGGCTCTGTTAAATTTGAGGAACACTGTCTGCTCATCATGTTATATAAAATCAACCTCTAGCCATATCTGGGTGATTTCCTACAGTGAAAGACTCAGAAACAGAAGGTAAAAATTCCCCATTTGGCATCTTAATCTTCTATTAATGATGCAACCTGTACTGTACCATCTGAAAAACATGAATCAACACTGAGCCCACCCTTCCACAAATAGAACTCTTTACCCTATAATGTGGTGATCTTTCTCTTTCTAATTGCTTCTTACAGATTTTTAAAAGGCACTTTCGTCCTTAAGTGTAAAATTTGCATTCAAACTACTGTACAAAGAAATACTAACAATGATTTTGAAGTAATTCCTTCTAACAAAGAGCACAGACTTCTGATCACACACCATCAGAGAAGATGGAA
This sequence comes from Pandion haliaetus, assembly GCA_013401275.1. Lineage (NCBI taxonomy): Eukaryota > Metazoa > Chordata > Aves > Accipitriformes > Pandionidae > Pandion > Pandion haliaetus. The sequence goes on along the minus strand of VYZV01011253.1, from coordinate 110,031 downwards.
GTGTACACGGAGCGTTTTTCTTATCTCATTAGCAGCCATTAGAAACCCACAGGGGGAACATAATGACCAGTGGAAAAAGGGCATAGCAGACTTCAGTGAACAAAACAGATGTTTAGTGCATATAGATATTATCCAACACCAGCATCAAACTAGTGAGTTTGGCCATTTAGGGCATCTCCTAGGAAACCGTCAGATAACATTAAAAGATATTGACTAACATAAAAAGAGCTGCAGGGGAAACGGTGTATATTTGATAGAAATGGGATGTGCTTCTAAATGCAGCAGTTCTAATTTCTGCTGAGGGAAAAAAATGGATCTATTTTTCTAGATGTATATTGTGGTTTTGTTAAAAGGCTTAAAATTTGCTGTACGTTTCTGTATCTTGACATTGCAGTCTTTAACTAAGCAGCATATAAAATGCAGTGCAAAAGCACATCACAAAGCAAAGGAATATAAAAAATATCTCTTAAATACGTTGCAACTTGTATGACACATAACATTGTTTTGTTGTTCTTGTTATTATTTTCTTTTCCCTGCCAGTTCTTTCTGGCTGGAATTTTCCACATAGTCTGAGAGTTATAAAACTGGCATTTCCTTTATGTTCCTTTGAGGAAACCTTCACATTACACCAAAAAACCACTTTAACTGATCAAGACCAACTGGTAGTATGTTCATAATACCATGTATTCTTGCTCATAACTACGACATTTCACTTTTGTGTTTTGTCTAGGAAGGGAAGGCATTTGATCCACTGACATATATTCATTTCCTCTATCTGATTTTGTGTCTGATCAACAATGTTTATTGCCTGGTAGTTTCTTTTTAGAGTGTTAAGGACACCTTTTCCATTGTGATTACTGTTTTGCCCTCTATGCAGTCAGTGAGCGGAAAGGTTAGCTCCGAATTTGGCTAATGAGAACTTTGCTGATCTGTTCAAGTTGGCTGTTACGCCTTTTGGGCATGACCAATCAGAGCATAAAGTGTCAGGAGATTTGCTGTCTCTCTCCAGCCCTGGTGAATGACTTCCTGTGGTCTACCAGACCATCAATTCTCTGCCCAGTTCTCTATATCTATGGCAAGGGATAGTGGCACAAACTCACCTCTAGATAAATCACAAACTATTAATGCATACTGTGTTCCTTCTTCAGTTTGGTACATTTGCTTAATGTGTTCGGATCAAGTTGTATCATCAGTTTAACTGAGTTCATAAAAATAGGGGGAAGGCCATAATTTAAATGCAGGGATAGAGTATGAAGAAGGGAAACACTTCATGAACACTGGTATTTAATTTTTTCTGAATTGAGACTAATCTAATATACACAGAGTTCTCTATAGTACAGCTGCATTGGATCAATAATGGCAGTTTTAAAGACAACCAACCCAGCCCCTGCATGCTATGGAGTTAAGCTTGGCAGAGAGTTGGGGAGAACTGAGGAGCAGATAATGGATCCATTGCTGGAAAGATCTACCCTCTTAAACCTATAAACTATATGGCTGCCCCAGCTTTCCCTAGCTCCTCTATAATACTCCTGTATATATCGCATGTTTTCCTGGGAGGTTGTGCTCTTTAATGTGCAGAGTATCAGGACAGCACCAACAAACTGCTTCCGTGTCCCTATTTTGGGAGGTGACTGTCATCTAGCTAACTCAAGGATCAGAGATTTATGAAAGGACAAATGTTTGCCGCCTTCTAATTTCATCTGAGCGACTCTGTTATATAACAGACAAGCTATCAAAAAAAACCTCTCTGAAATATAAACCTAGCTGAACTTCTTTTGATGTTTGTATTTTATTTTCCAGATGGAGCACTGCCAAATAACAGCTGCATAGACAGTTAAGCTTGATCATTTACAGAACTGCAAAGGGGTTGATTGATCAGCTTAGATGTCAGCAATTTTATAATATGCTTGGGCACCAAAGGAGCAGGGCAGGTTGGGAAATGCAAAGGGGAAAAAATATTGTGTATTCCGATTGTGTCCTTCACACAAAATTACAAGCGTTTTCAACAACAAAGTAATTCACTTCATCCAATAGACTGCCTGCAAGTTCAGGACAATAAAACTGAAGAGCATCTTTAACTGACAATTTAAGCTCAAATCATTTTTGACTGGCAAGGTGTGGTATCATCCAGAAGAATTGATGCTATAGTAGCAGCTTCAAATTACGGGGTTATAGTGTGTCTACTCAACATGCAGCTCTTATCAGGGGACATAAGGGGAGGGATAGGAAAGAAATGGATATCAATAAATGTTTTCTGTAAGCTCCGCAGTTAATTAAGGAAAAGAATTTGTATACATATTTATACTTGAGTAAAACTCAGAATAAAAATTAAAATGGAAGCTTTTGACTGACACTGAGTACATATTGTAATTCTCCTTTCAGCACCTTTTTCCTACTCAATGCTCTGCATGATTTTTTTAAGAGAGGTCTGGGGAAAAAATGCATTTCCCTGCCAGCAAAGCAAATTTGAAACAATGTCGCTTTCTGAAAATGGTGGTTTACTGAAATTACATGTTTATGTTAAGCCACCCATTCTACCCCCTACCCAAAAATAATTCAAGGCAGGTTGTTGTGTCAGCAGTTGTCGGTCTTTGTTAGTAAGCATCAGGGCTGCGATAACCACTAATGTCCTTCTCTAGCTGATGACTATAGAGGGCATTAAAAGAAGAGACTAAAACTCAGTATTTTGGAAATAAAAAAGTAAAACTCTCTCCTAGGTTTTCTGTGAGCAGTAGAACTGTTAGCACATTTTGTAATGGGTTTCTCACCCCAACAGAGCAACATAATAGTCCAATAACTGTAACCTAGAAATCCACCCAATTGTAGGAGTTAATTAAATATTACAATAAATCAAGCAAAAAGAACTACATTGAAAAATCCCAAGTAGTTTAAACAGAAATGGTCCACTAATACTAGAATATACATCTAACAATTTAGAAACATATGAGATTAGAAAACCCTGAATCAAGATGGATGGGTTAAAAGTTAGACCTAAGCAGTAAGCAGACCCTGGTTAGTCCACTCAGAAAGTACCTTTTAACATTTTCAAGAAGAGGCTTTGTGGGCTAAAATAATTGAATATATGGCCTCTGAAATTACTGTTTCACATCAAAAAAACTGGTCTTAACTGATAACCTTTACTCACTGGGACATTCATATCAACACAAAAACACATAACAATCCCCACTATGTCAGAGGGAACGCCAGAATGATACAGACAGGAATCCATTTTGTCTTACATCCTGAGAGCATTGATACTGACTTTTCCCAGTTACTATCAGAGTGATTGTATTGCTTCTCCAAATGATGTGTCTCTTTTGTCAGAAAGAAAGTTTCACAATGACTAACTCAAGATTCAACATCAGAACTATCTGCTACTTCTTTTTAACTTAATATCTTTTAAAAAGGGACACACATAGACATTGATTAATTAGCTCAATGCTCTCATAATACCACAAGTGTTTTTTTCTTAATTGTTCTTCTTTCATGCACTTTTTAATTGTGTATTTTCTATTTTAGAAAGTGCATTTCTTTTCTTTAGCATTAATTTTCTTGTGTCTGTGCAAGATACGGTGGTTGAAGGACTCCTCACTGTAAATCCCTAATCAGGTTTAATAGTTAAATGCTGCACAGTAACAAGCTTGTGTTAAAGCAATTGACCCTTCAGATCAGCTGGTTCCATGGAAATTAGAACAGCATTTCTTTACTCCTTCCCCCTCCCACATGTCTCACCTAAGCATAGCCACCTCAAAAGTAGACATCTATTCCGGAGAGTTGGGTCCTTTCTACAGGGAATAGGAAGAAATAGGCACAATTTATGTTACAATACTTATCTCAGGATAGGATCGATTGCCCTCTGCACTGCCTACATCTCTCCATTGACTTTACAGGAAGCTTAAAAGAATTCTCTTGGAGAAGACATCTAACTTTTAGATGGATAATGTTAATCGAGGTGAATCCTTGCTGGATGTCAATATATGATTGCTACAATGCTGGCTGTCTTATCTGAAATGCCACCTCCATCTCCATTGTCATAGAAGACTCTGACTGTAAAGTGCAGATCAAAAGATACAGCAGATTGGGACGAGTTCCCTTTGTAATGTGGATTTGCCTGAGAGATATGGTGATTACTGTATCTATACAAGTTGTGTTAAAGATACACTTGTGTGCTATTAACAGGAGTTTTAACTCGGAATATTTCCTAAAACATACATCTATTCACTGTTCAGCATAATCTTCACTATGTCTCAGAGCTTGGCATTTTTATTGTATTAATGTTTGTATTTTATCCATGATATTTCTTCTCATAAACAAACTACCAGCCGAATGCTTCCTGGCTGATTGCACCAGAGCTTGACTGTGTGTGGCTTTCAATCACAGTTTCACCATCTCTCTGAAAACATCCTTGGTCTTCTGGGTAACACAAGCCCTGTGGCAGGCTAACCTATTCAGAGAAAAGGTCGACTAACTGTCGAAGCAAAGCACGAAGAAAGCAAAACCCACTGCACAGCTGAGAGCTGTGAAGTTGCCAGGAGGCTGGGGAGCTCATGCAAAGAAACTCCCTGCCTTCCATGCTATGCTGTGCTTAGGTCTCAGGATTTTTAAACCTTCAGATTTCCAGATGCTCTTCTCGCTTCAAACAGCAAACGGGAATCAATTTAACTGTCAGCTGGAGAAAGCACTCAATATGTGAGACAAATAGGGATTTGGTTTGGGGCCCGGGGGTGGGAGGCAGTTGCCTGAGACAACTTCAGAAGATGACTGCATAAATAATGCCAAGCTTTTTTTTCCCTACCATATTTCTAGGTTTCCCAAGGAAGTCATCAAGGCGAGTTTGACAGCAATCACAAGGCTGGGCCTATGTATGGTCTGCCAGGGTGTGAAAAACTGAGACATAACTCTTGAGAATACCTGAAGAGGACAACCCTGCCATGGGAAGGAGGTCTCGATGACCTTTCCACAGCAAATTCATGTCAAGGGAAAATCCTGCTCTGCTCTGCAGCAACCTGGGCCCTGTGAACCAGCTCTGGCTGCTGTAAATCCATTCAATTCCAGCAAGACCTTTGCAGCAGCTGAGCCCTGGCAGTAGAGCAGGGATAAAGAATCTGTCAGAAAGCCATTTTGATGGTCAACGCTATATCCTCTGGCACAATACAGTTGTAAGTTATACAGGAATTTCACAGTGTGTAACAGCAATATGCACAAGGTAAAAACTTTAAGTCATTAGCAATATAATTTATTACCTAAGCTGTGCCAATGCCTATCAATCAGACTTTAAGGCTGGTTCCAGAGAGGTTTTTGATCTTCCTCATATTGCTTTGCTTTTCTTCTTCCATGGCAGCATTAGCAGGCGACAGTTACATTATATATCTACTCAGTGCTCTGGTGAGAGACCATTATGTTCACAGATCATTACTGACATCCTGACATTTGTCATCTCCTTTCATAGCAGTTAAATCTTGCTTTATCTGTAAATGTCACCACGTCATTTATTCATGAAAAGGGGTCACATTCCCAAAATAGTACACTCAGCTTTTAAAAGGGAAGTTGGTTTTATTCACTGTGGTAATCCTTGGACAAACTTCACTGCTGCTAAGTACTGACTTTTTTCCCCATGCAGTTGTTTACATCTCCATATACAGATTTCAGGTTTGTTTTTTTGAAAATAAAACCCTAACAGGAAGGCAAATGATCTGGATGAGAAAAATAGGTGTTCATTTTTTCAGCTTCTTACATTTAATCCACATGGATTTATCAGCACTGAATTTACTGTTGCAAAGTATAATTTTAATTTGACATCGTACTGGCTGAAAACCCACTGGTTGATGATTTTTACTACGGCTTTGGCATGTAGTTCTCAGCAGGACTGTATTTCAACCTCACAAAAACATAGTTTAAATAATCCTTGATAACAATACTTTCTCTTTTTCATCTTCAAAGGTCTTGAAAGTTTAATTAATAAATGTCTAGCCCACCCTGTGAGATATATGGACATTCTTGTCTAAAAAGTAGAGAAAAGAAACAGAAGCTGAGCCAAGCAGGACACATAAAGGACTTCTGCTGTGTTCTTGGAAGAAAAGAATCAATCCCATGTGCAAAGTCTGAATTTAGGAGGGCAGAGGCTTCCTCCTACACTGTTTATGTACCAACATACATCCTTCCTGCAATAGGATTTCCTTTATCAGCTAAGCTTATATCATGCTTCCCTTTTATACCTGTTCATACACTAGCATTTTAGTGGATGTCTTGAGGTGGTTGTGTTTTCTTGATATTTACAGATTTCTCTTTCAAGTTCTTGTTCAGTTTTCCCTCACACCCATCTTAACAGCCAGGTATGTCATCTGGAGCTCCATCTTACTGGGGTTATCACTATAGCACTAGCATTATTTCTGGAAAAAAATGGGCTGTGGACAAATTTCAAGGCCAGATTCTAAGGTAGCATGACTTATCTTAACAGTTGGGATCCATATATATATTTATATATGTATATACATATTTATATATGTATATACAAATAGCTTATCTAGCGATCTGCCATCTTGGGGTTTTCTATAGTGATAAAAAAGTAGCAGTTCACTTCGCTACAGTAATTTCCAAATCATTTTACAAGCTGTATGAAGTATATGCAGCAATTACTTTTCACACCACTCACAGCAGCTGCTTTATGAGCTCAGCAATGCTACACAATAGCTGAAGGTAAGAAACAATAAAAATTGAGGCCTGAGTTTACCAGGGGGCTAAAAGGGCTGCAGCTCCTCCATTAATGTTGCCCCCTGAAGCATATAATCAACAGCTGGATCCATTTCCGAAACTGTCAATTTTCTTTGAAAACAAAGAGAATAATTTAAGTAAACTGAACAGTATCATAGGAGCACAGAATAATTCAGGCTGGGAGGGACCTCTGGAGGTCATCTTTGCTGAAGGCAAAGCCACATTAGATCAGGTTGAGTTTTGAGTATCTCTGTAGAGCATCAACAACCTCTTTTCCAGTCTGAATGTCCCGTGTTCCATCTTTTGAACTTTGCTTCTCATTCTATCACCATGCACCTCTGAGGATACCCCAGAGCCTTCTCCTCTGCAAGCTGAACACACCCATCTCCCTTAGACACTCCTCATACACCTTGTGCTCCAGCCTCATGACCATTGGTGCTCCCCACTGGATTCGCTCCAGTTTGTCCACGTCTTTCTTCTATTGGGGTGCTCCAGAGAGCATGTGTGTGGATGCTGTCTGGGTTGCCATCTCACACGTGCCAAATCAAGCAGGAGAATAATTTCTCCCACTGCAAGACAGCACTGCTGAGGTAAACCCCTGGCCCTGCAGGTGTCACTGGCAAAAAATCCTGCACATTTCATCCAACAAGTGATTGAGGTTGCCATAGTTTCTGCTTCAAGTTTTCAGTGTCTCTTCCTGCCAAGTTTCCTGCCACTTTTTTTTCCCCAGAATGTCTTTACAACTTCCAGTTATGTGATTTTGGAGACAGTTGGAACATAAATGCTCAGAGCTGAAGAATAAATAAAATGGTTGCTTTCAAAAAGTTAACAGAGTAAATTCTCCTCTGTGCCAGCTATCTGTTGAAGTCAGGGTCATTACATCTACTTAAACCAGCTGAGAATTTCATCAAGTATTTGACCACAGCTTCCAATCACACCAGGTGCAGGACCAGCCTTCCTGGGGAAATCTGTATTATACCAATTATGCTGAGTACTCAATTTAGACACATGCTTACTTTTTAACAGTATTGACCATATTGTATTTTCCAAACAATAACAACCTCTCTCCCCTACTGAAGATTGGCTTCTGAAATTTGTCTCTATAATACTTTTTGCCAAACCAACAAAGGAGGTCACAGAATAAATCTTTATTTGTAACTATCACATTTGAAAGACTTCAGTATCAATATAAGAAAAAAAAATACTGTCATTGCACAGATTTTTATAGGATTTATTAAGAATAGAATCTGTCCATAAAAGTTCCTGAAAATAGCTTTACTGGATGTTCTAAAACAATCTCTACTTAATGCTGGGCTAGGCTTCAGAGAAAACCTTTCCCCTTCAAGATCTCTACTGACCATATTGTGTAAGACAACAGATTTATTCTAAAGAAACACATACAACATTTCCTCTTGAGATGAAGGATAACACATTGTTTAAAGATTTTGCTACAGTAAGACAGAGTAAGTAATGATTATCAAAAGGAGAGGGACTAGGGCTCTGAAAGCTTATTTTGCTGTAGATGTACTTTGCCATGTGAAAAACATAATGGATGCAATTCTGGTTTCATGCAAGCCAATGGGAAGTTTCTCACAGTCTTGAGTGATGTCAGGAACTGACACCATTTCTCAAGCTAACAGTAGTTTTGCCATATACCATGCAGTATTCTTGGTGTGAACTGAAAGATGCTACAATTAACTTCACTTATTCTAAAGGAAGCAACCTTTTTTTTTTTCTCTCTCTTTGCTTTCTTCAGCTGGATTATTTTGTAGCTTCCCTAAATATACTGGAAAGTCGTACATGCAGGAAATGTTTTTGTTTGAAGTATATTACTAATATATCTTTGCATGTGTGTATGTGTGAGTGCACATGTATGTACACACATGTGTATACAGACTCTTATCAAACATTAAAACAATACTGTGTATAATTAAAGAATTCTGTTTTCTCTACTCGCCATGAAGCCTATTGTCTCCTGATAACTACAGTAAACTCTATTGACCTCCAGAGACCTGCATTTATATTACATATTGCCTGTTAAAACAATTGGAAAAACAACTCCCCACTTAAGCAGAAGCTGCATTGGTTCATGTGAGATTTTGTTCCTGAATCCTTATAATGAATTTCGAGATCAAATGCTGACAAGCCAAGTACTGTATTTCTTATTGCAAGACTAAACTAGTAAAAATGACCCCCTCCCTCCACTGTACAGCCTCTTTTGTTTAAAAAATACTTTTATTTCCTCTCAGCACCTTTAATCGCTATTCCTTTCAGAAATATCCTTCTTTATGTACTCATGCAAATCAAAATCATTGGCTTCAAACATACATCTGCTTTCCCGGTTTTACTCCTAGCTTACAGTGTGTATATATTACTAGTTTCATCTACCCACTGATGAATTTTTTGACCAAGCATCTCTCCAGTTTATGGTCTCAAAATGTTTGTTTAAATCAAATGCTGACCAGTGACAGTACCGCTTGTTGAACAGTAGAGCCTATCATGTACAAAAATTGAATCACAATAAGGGACACTGAAGCAGGGATAATCCACTTTTTTCCTGACATATGGCTTATAGCTACGGCTCACATTTCACGCAGAGGCATTGCTCACAGTGAAACTGAGTGGTAAATGACAAATGGTGGAAAGACTACCTTCTAAATTCAAGGATTGGTAGACATTTTTATGCCCTGGTTCACAAAGATACCTACACATGCCACTGATATTCTGGACAACATTGATTACAGGCTGGAGCACTAGAGGTGACTGAATAGAAAATGAGGGTAATATGTCATAAAACACAACTAATGACGGATGGTCTCCTGCCACATGGCAGGCATTTAACAGAGGGTCTGCACAGTGAGGCTCAGCACAGTCCCAGCTTAAAGTCAAGTGCCCAGAGATAGGTAAGGAAATGCTGGTGTTAGCCAAAACCTCCAGATATCTCTATGGACACCAAGGGAGAGAGTTAGCCCCCCTCAGATGTGGTTCACAACTGGGAGAGTTATCAAGCACAAGGATGTCAGAGCCAACCCACAGGGTATGCCAGCATGGAAGCTATCTCAGAGCTGCCACTTGGCATTTCTGTGAGACTCGGCTACAGAACCTGAGCACATTTCTGAGCACAGACCTGTAGCTCTTCCTCTGCCTAGTCAGCCATTAAAGGATTTGGCCTTCAATTACAAAAGCAAGGGATTAGGCTAACCCCAGCCTGTGGGTGGGTGAGCAAGCAAACAGCTCCTACGTTGCAAGAATATCCAGAGAGCTGGCAAGGAGTCTGCCTATAAGAGCTAAGTCATGCACATGAAACCAAAAGGAAAGAAGCCAAGACTTATACAACACTGTCTAGGACTTACAAGTCAGTAGGAGGAAAATCCTATGATCTGTCTTCTCCATAGACTATCCAGTTGTCTGTCATTGTGGAAAATGAATGAATTCAGTGTACTCTTACTGTCATGCCCTTACATCACTGCACAAATTTTAGTAAAACTCAATACAATCAGGTAAGTTCACTCAACAACCTGGGCTCCAGAGAGACCCTAGGTGTATGAATGGTTGTTTTCTGAATTACTCAGGAGAGAGATTTCCTAAGCAGCAAGCATAGTAAATACGTGATCCTGCTGTGCATTCCCAGTGGTAGAACTTTGGGTGTATGAGGCAAGGTTTTCCCCCAAAAATTGTAACAGCTGGGAGAAATCCGATGACCAGCAGCCTTGGAGAGGTTTTCCTGAATTCTACAGATTTTAGACTTCATCATCTTGCTCGAGTGACACATTTGGTTTTTAAGTGTTTTGCTGATTTCCTAACTGTTCCATAGACAGGAATTATTTGGGTCCACTATTGCTGCCAGTAGAACACACAGTGGCAGAACTACTGGTCTACAGAATATGTGAATTTCTGAAATGCTTCAGAAACAGTTCAATTTTCCCCAGCAGAAATGTGTTCCAGACAAAACCCAACATTCAGTGAAACTCAGTTTCCTTTCCCCTCCACGCAGAAGATACAGTAGCATCAAAGGGACCCGCTCACACTCATGGAGGAAAAAAAAATCTGTATATTAGGGAACCAGGTGGAGAAAAGCCATCCTTTATATAAATGCAACATCTGTGGCTCACTCTCTCAGCTGCAGAAGAGTGTGCATATGCTGCGGACGTTTGACCAGACATGTGCAGAGCTAAAAGCATGAACAGCAAGCCTGTATAGTATTGTATTAGAAGTTTCTGTCTCAGCACAATATGTTCAAGTAAAGAGAAGACATCCCAAAATACATTTCATGTATTAAAAAGTGTTATGTAGGTAGGGTCACAAGATAAGTTTTATTCCACCTTTTGAGACATGCGTTATGGCCTTTATGCTAAATTTTGAATAGAAGAAATTTGATGTGGGATGAAAGATTTGAATAGTCCTAAGAATAACAGAAGGGATTATTGGGTAATTTGCTTCACCATCTCTTTTACAACCCTATTTCTTAAACGTCCCCCACCTGTGCTCCTACCATGCCATGAAAAGTTGGCTGACATTTTGCACAGTGCTTTACAAATGTGGCAGAATAAGAAAAGAACAGAACAGCTCTGCAATTATAACCTACTGTATTTCAAGACACTTTAACACAGGTAACTGCATGCCATAACTTACTGAATCCTAAATAAATCCTTTTTCTGATCCTCTGAGGATTACTGAAAATCCAAATAAACCATCTGGCTATTACACATTCATTTGCCTAGCAAGTAATTTGGATGCCCTCCCATTAATATGTCATTTGAAAGAATATTTAGTTCAGTGGGAGATGAAGCGTCACCACACAGGTCATGCCTAAATCAACAGAACAGCTTGTCTCTCTCATAGCCAATCTACATATAATTGATTTTCAGCATCCATATTCAGTGCAGAAAACTGTTTCTTTGAGAGATTCAAGTGCCACATTTCACAGCTCTCTACGCACAACTTTGGGTAAGGTCCATCTTCCACTGCTAAGGCATCAGTGAAAAATTAAATATTGCAGCATTTCCAGATGATGTTCTACCTATTGCAGCTGGGCAAAAAGTCATAAAACAAAGTTAGAAAAAAGATAACTGAATTTACTAAAACCTGCTTTCAAGCTCCTCTTTTCAAATGACTTACACTGACTGTCACCCACACAGCACCATGTTCAGTGTTAGTGAGAGGTGTTAAGCAGACTCAGTTTGCTCTTCTTCCTCTGCACATTCTTGGTTTTGGGAACAAAGAAATTCCTACATAAGTTGAACATATGAACAGACATTTAACGTTATCACCAGTCTGAGGTAATTTCCATAATAGCAAACTGCCATATGATACCAGCCTAGGCCACAGTACTAGAGCTAAATTACACAACATTAGTGTGTAATTTAGATTCCAGGCTGGTTATAAATCTTAGCACATAGCTACTTCATTGCTAACAAGGCGTCACACCACTTTGGTACAAACACCCACAAAACTGTGAAGTATCTGAAATAGATTGGGTAGAAAATTGTGGGGTTCAGATTTTCCAAGCTCACCCACAGATAATGATGCAGATACAGAACCTTGGAAACAGCCCTGCTATGAAATATTCCCTCCAAGAGAGGAAGGTTGCATAGGTATGACACTGCACCCCGCTTTGGAATAGTGGGCTCCTGGATAATGCGAACTGTGCAGAGGACTCACGAGAGCACTTTTCCCTCACCTTTCTGCTAAACCCACACTTGAATCTGCTCCAACTGCTATTGATGTCAGTAGAAATCCTTCCTGTTCTTTTAGTGACAACAGGATTATATGAAAAGTGCTTTTCCTCCAAAGAACAAATGTTCTTGAACAGTTTTTTTTGCTGTTCAATTTGTATTCTTATTATATTCACTTCAGCATAAGAAGTGCATGGATAAGTCTGGGGGGTAACACAGGAGGCAGGCACAAATGTCAGAATTCTTGAGCCATAGGAGATGAAAATCACAGAAATGTAATCTTAGCTGCAAATTAGCACGACAGAAAGAAACTAAAAATGTTCATTTGAACTTAGCCTGTTATCCAACATTATGATAAAGCAGTGACAGTCAGTACAGAATATTTTGATTTTAATTCTTGGGAGATAATTATTATTTTACCTGAATAACCCATGAGTCATTTGAAAAGAGCACTGGCAGAAGGAAGTAAGCTTTACGCTTTAAAATGCATTGCTATCAATGAATATATAATTTGTGCTTCAAGCCCACAGACAGTAAAAGTACAGGTAAAACTCCAGAAAGACCAAAAAAAAAAAAAAATTAGTTTGTGGCACATAATGGATTGCCAAGTCAAAGACTACAGAAAATATTAGGGATATACTTTTTCTATAAATGATGCTCAAGAGGGAAGAAGAAATGGGAGAAAAAAAGAACTGCTATGAAATGTAAGATGGGTCTTCTCATGGGTACCATTAATGGAACAGCAAGAGGAACACTGAAATACATTGCTCACTTTAATATCCATTCCTCTTGCCCTTTCTTCTTCCTTTATTCTTCTAGACACATCCATCAATGAGAAACAGGTTCATGTTACAATCATTTACCTATCCACCAACCTAAATACATTAAATAAAAATAAAATAAAATTATATTCTGGAACAGGACGAAGAAACTGCACTCAGGCTTTAATTTATCTTTTGAATAGCATTTGGGTTGAGAAAAAAAAAAATGTAAAAAATCTACTTTAAAAGTCCTTTTTCCCTCCAAAAACATGTAGCTGTGAAGCACTGGCTAAAACATATATCTTCAGGACCATTTCTAAACACATTTAATCTTGGAGACTAAAGCCACCATCTCGATATTTCCTGGTAATATGCATTTAAGAACATAGTAGATCCTGGTTTCACAGCCGTTCTCATGTAGAGAATGATTGCCAGGCGGACAGTGGAGGAAGATCTAGAGGATTTCACCTTGGGGCTTTATAGAGGGCTGACTCACACCAAGTGGGGCACACACACAAGTGTATTGTGACATCTGGGCTAGTACATCCAGACCTGAGTCCTGGACTATGTATCCTGGACAGGAACTGAGCATCTGAAAAACCTGTGGCTTTACCAGCCTTCTCGGTTCTCTTAATACATTTTATATTGTCATTTAAATATTTTTTAAAAAATAAAAGCAAAAGACTGAACACAATAAGACCCTGTAATGAAAACACAACTCCAGCATTGAAAAAGTCAGGTTATAAAAATCATAAGATTGACTTAAAAATAATTTAAATATAGATCAAAATGTATTTGTCTCTCCCTTGCCCTCTCTGCCTCTCCTCTCTTTCCCTCCACACCACCCACCCAAATACATATAAACACTCTAGTTCTTTAGCCTGAAGGTTCATTTTTCTCAAAATTTTGTCACTAGATTTACATCCTATTTTTTCCTTTAGAAAATAAACATAATCAGGCTCACTGATACTAGCACCTTAATATTAAAATAATTTAACATCTTTCATAATAGTAAAGAAAGCCTAAGAGTTGGCAACTTTACAGGGAAGCAACTTTAAAACCACATTTTTTCCTTCTATCTTTTCAAGAAATTAATGCATTTCCCTCTTCCTGGCTCTAGTCCCTTTTACCCTGCTCAGAAGTTTCTCTAAGCTGCTGGCTGACCCGGCCATGTCAGGAGCACATGCTGTACTGCATGCTTTGTTGTTGATTTCTCTTCCCTGCATCAAGGAAATAGTTGTTCTTCTTTGATCGTTCTCTCAACTGCATGACTTTTAGTTCCATCTGTCCTGTCTGCCGTTTATAAAATAACATTTTTTTCCCAGTTCCTGCCAAATAACCTTATTTTGATATTTCCCTCTTTATGCTGAATGCCCAGGCATACATCTTTCATAACTGCAGGGTGTGTTTGGTTCTCTAGGTTGTAATTGAAGGCCTAGCTTGAGACCAAAGGGTGAAGACTTTTGTTGTTGAGGGCAATTTATCTGCGTGAGTCCCATTAATGTGAATGGAAGGTAGGTGGCTAAATCCCAATACAGCTTACAAAAAATATATAACTGACTCTCCATTCCTCAAAAATAATACACTGGATGTACTATTAATTGTATAGTCCAATTTACAGGGACTGAAATAGAGTTGTTTAATTTCAGAGCTTACTTTATGTGGATTTAAAATTAAAAGGGCATTTGCGGAAGATTAAATAAAAACACAATGTCAAATCAACAGCAATACATCAAAAAGTAAATGTACCTAGATAGCTTTAATATTCCTTTATACTTAGAAGCAAGAACTTCAATATTTGTACTGTTCAGGTTATTTGTCTGAATATTGACAAATTCTTCTTGCTATTGTAGGAATTGGCATATTGAAGATTACCAAGGAAAAAAACATCCAAGAACTTTTTTTTTAATTTACAGTGGCCAATGAGGGAAGCTTCAAAGAATAAAAAATAGACTTTGCACTTCTGAGGGAGTTGTTTTTTATTAATTATTGACTTGTCTATTTGTCATTTACGCATTGCCTTACCTTTCACTCTTGCCTTTAATTGTATCTCTATTTTATCTATCTCCTCAATTTTTCATTAACTTATGTCTAGTTTTTCTCCTCTATTTTGCATTCCAAGAATCACATCCCTATTCCAGATCATTAAGCTGTCTGATCCTTTCTTAATCCAACTGCTACATGGAGACATGGTGTCAAGAGAAGTCTAGTGACAACCGGGGGGAATGCAACAGGTTGTAGAGTGACCTTTCACTCACACCATGTAACACTTTAAAAAAAAGTGCTTAAATAGGTGTCGTGGTTTAACCCCAGCCACCAACTAAGCACCACGCAGC
>VYZV01011253.1:67441-86112 GCA_013401275.1 Pandion haliaetus | reverse complement strand
TCACTTACCATCAAGTGGTCATCAGTTTTAATATGCAACTTGAAAAACTAAATACATAAACAGCCTTTCTGCTAACATACTTGTCTTATTATGGGAGATGACAGACAGCACAATATGGAAGATTGAGATTCAGAAACATGAATTTGGTAGAAAAAAAGGATTTTTCTTAGCTGATTGCAATCTGATTCGTATCATAGCTTTTTTTTTCTATCCCCTAGCTTGCTGTCTTGTCCTGATCTGTTTTTCTTCCTTGTCTTTACATTTATATACTGCTGTCTTGAAGACATTCTGGAGAACAAGGACACAAATGCAGCTCATCAGGTTGAATACAGTGTAAATTTTTTTTTTTCCTCCAGTCTTTTGAACTTTTAAACTTTCTTTTTTTATTAAAAAAAAAAAAAAATCCTCCCCCTGGCTCTGTTCCACAAATCTGTGGAACATATTAGTAGCAAAGAGCATAACCTTGCTTTGTATTCTGTGAATAGGACTACTGAGCTGAAGTGGGAGCAGTAGTTTACCACACTAATCATTTTTCAGTAAGTGTGACGGCAAAGGGGGCATTTGTAAATATGCTGGCAGAACATAACCTTTCCACAAAGACACCCGTCAGTGAAATAGAGCACAGATCCAGAACATGTCAAGGAGATGAGCTGTGGAGCAAATAATGCCATCTGTACTGCTCATGATGTTCTTGGACCAAAGTATCAGAAAGATGTAAATGAATGCCACATTTATGTTCCCAGAATACAGCCATGACTGATAATAAGCTACTAATATCAGTGGGATTTTTTTTTTTAATACACTGGAAAATAAACAATTTTGGATGAGAAACTTTCATGTGTATTACCAGAAAATGAATAGTAGTCTGCAAAATCACTCAACATATAACCTTTCATTATGCAACATATCACCAATGGAAGAGAAAATGATGACTTCAGTAGATTCCTCTATTTAGAAATTTGTTGTATTCACCGTTTGCAGATGAAGGTTTTTCATGAAATATGTCACAAGAGGCCAATTTTAATATTATCAGGAGGATTTGGGACATCTGACAAGTATCTCTCTGGTATTCCAATTGTTGAAAGAATGCAATTCCACATTTTCAGAAGCAAAGCAACTACAACTTAAAAGCATGTCCATTGTACAATTTATTCTGGATTAAGGGTATGAAAGATTAATGGGCATGATTGTGAGCACACTTGTTGCATTGATAGGGAAAACCTAACAAAGTCTGCCTGGGATCTCCACGCCATGGCCACTCAAGGCATGAAGTTCACTTTGAATTTCTATGGTGATGTAATTTCAAGCATTACAATATAATAGACCATTACTAACTTCAGAAGATGATAAATTACTTAGAACCTACTCAATACTTCAGTGTTTTCATTTCAAAATACACTATCCATTTTTTTGACCTCTACAAAGGCATTGAGATAAACTTAATTGCAGACCATGTTACTCATACATAGTCATAGCCACCTCCTACTTAAATTATTAGGAATCTTTCTATTGACCTGAAAGTGAAAAAGGTTAGCACTGTAGTCCAGGCAATTATTATCCTGAACAATTACCAGAATAAATCCTAGTAGTCATTGCTTCAAAATTAAATTAATCAACTGTTTCTGATAATCTCAGAATTAGAACTCTCCATTTTTTTCCATAGATTCAGCAATACCATAAAATAAAAGGTTTCTTTGTCCTGATTCTACGGGGGATCAACCAAGTTGTACGTAAATGAATGTTTTCCACTGAATTTTATGTCTCTTTTTTAAGGCTGATCTAGACTCTTATTACTGAGAAGAGCTGGAAAAGAAGAGTGAACTCAAAGGGGAGAAATAAGACAAAGACCAAATAATTAAAATAGGCAGTCCAGGATTTTTCACAGTGAATGTCCCCATCTATAAATGTACTCATCATCACCAGACAAACACTATATGAGGCATATTTAAGTCTCTAGACTGTTGGGTTTAGTCTGTTACAATTGTTTATTTTGCTGTTCATAATGTGCTTCTACAAATTATCTTCCTCCTTCTGTTTCTACTTGTTCTTCTCTCCTTAAACTTCTTCATCTCAGAAATGGTGGGAAAAGGTAAGGATCCCCAGGAAAGTAGCAAATAATAAATAGAGATATTTCTGCAAATAAATTTCCTTATATATATCTGTATGAGGTACCTTTTTAATATGCATTCATATCAACAAAACCTGAAATGAATGGTTATAGATCAGCAAACAAAGGAGATATTAATACAGATAAACTTAAAAACAAAGGAATTCAGCAAAATGTTTGCATATAACATTTCCAGTTCTAACATGGACTAAATCTTTGGTCTAATATTTATACTTCTGTGGGACACAAAAAAATACTTTATGCTTTACAGAGCTGACAGATAGCTTCTGACTGAAAAAAGACTTCAGTAAAAGGGACAACCTTCTTAGTAAACTTGTACTCCAACTCACAATATGAGGGACTCACCAGCAAGAAAAAGAAAATATGTATTCAGTATATGAAAGCTTTCAAAAGCAAGAGGTGAGGTTCAAAGATATTTCAGCTCAGGGTTTTTTTTTTTCATAAAAACATTAAAACATGGGAATCCCCCAAAAACCCTGCCGCTAAATTAGATGAAAATTAATAATTTGATTTAAATTTTTTTTTTTTATAGTGGTGTGCTTAAAATCTTGAAAATTAAGGAAGAAAACTTACTGCTTACTGGAAATACTCAGTACATTTGCCAATTAAGAACATAGTCACATAAATAATAACGAGGTTAATTTTGGTTTTGCAGATCACCCACAAGGAAATTTTTCACAACATTTGTGAAAACTAGAAGAACGGTCTCTGTGATGTAGACAGCACTCTCATATTCTTTTAAAATTAAATCATGAAAACCTGCTCAGGAAGGAGGAATATTGGTTGAGGCAGAAGAACCAAAGAGCAAAGACGTCCATTCACATGTCTTCACCTTTGTGAAGGCTGATTTTATCTGCTGTGGAAGATACAGGTGCTGGCTGTTGGAGATTTTTTTCCCAGTCCCATTCCATTTAGAGAGAAAACAGAAGAAACCCAGTAGTAATTATTCTGAGTCTTGCTAAGTACTCTTTCAAACTAATAAATGCTATAACATCATAATGAAATGAAGCAGCAGTGGATATGATTGTATCTATACTCTTTGCATTGCCAGGGAAAAGCTACCCAGGTAGGTCTGCCTGGATGTACAAGCCACCATTATTGACCCTGGGCATTCTTCCTGTTGGTATACCCACCAAATTCAATTCTGTTTTAATAAGCTCAGGGTATATAAGGTATTATTAACAAGCAAAGATTCCTGTTCTGTTTGTTTTTCTGGATGCTGTGAAACAAGCATACATTATCTCAATGAATAGTGTTTTCAAGGGTGCTGATCCATTAGCATTCAACAGTGATGCTACGGAATTACAAATGGAGATCATAGAAATAAAGAAAAATAAAACAGTGTTGGGAACATCAAGTATGGAAGGAAATTCTTCTTCTGTTTTGGCTTAAAAAGATCAGTGTCTTGTCCTGACAATTCTGATTGCAGTCTTCTACCAACAGGCACTAATTAATTATAGTGTCTTTTAAAGGAATTACTCACTTCACAGTCAGATGTGTAGATGATGAGGCCAAAAGATACTTTTTTGGTCACCTATAACAGTTTCTCACAGAAGTCAGACTTTATTCCCATCTGAATTCTTGATTCAGATTAAAAGATATATCTCAGCAGGAAGATAGTTTTTAGAAAAAAAAAAACAATCCTGATTTTAAATTTACCACTGAAAAAGAATCCTTTCATAAACTGCATTGAAAGCAAACAATTCTTGTTTCAAAGACTTGTTCACGCTTCCAGTCTGAGTTTGTCTAACTTCAAGTCCTAGATGAAGATTCAAGTTATATTTTGCTTATTAGATTGAAGAATGCACTATTGCAGCTTGCTCACCAGACATTGACTCCCTAATCGTTTCTTTGATAAAATAAATACATGGAACTAATTTAGTCCTTCAGTATAACATGTTTTCCAGTTCATTAATCATTCTCATGGCTCTTCTCTAAATCTTCTCCCGTTTTAGAACACTCTTCACTGGATATCAGAAATTATCCTAATACAGAGGGGTCAGTGCAGAACCCAACCATACAGTAATTTAATCTCTCTATAACTTCTCATATCCTCTTGTGAATTCATGTAGTGGTCTCATTAACCTTTTTGCCACAGTGGTATCTTTAGCAGCTCATTTTCATCAGATTAACTCCCATGACCTGTAAGTCCTTTTCACACTCCCTGCTCCCAAGAACATATTTCCAATCCTGTATGTATAACAAACTTTTTTTTTCTGCCCCTGTGACTATGTATTGGAAAACACTGGGAAATAATTTGCCTGTGCCACAGTTCCAAGCAATCAAGGAGCCTACATTTTAGTAACCTATTTTCTTCATTATTTACCTCTTCCCCTACATCTTTCTCAATCACGAGCTTTAGCAGTACAATTCTGTATTTTCCAAATTGTGATAATGCATGCATAGTGAAAAATGGATCCTACTGGGGCTTTCCTGAGAGGATGGCTGATTCCTAATAATGCCCATTTACAACTTGTGGTGGTTTGACCTTGGCTGGTGGCAGGTGCCCACGAAGCCATGCTCACTCCCCCTGCTCAGCAGAACAGAGGGAGAAAATAAGATTAAAAACTCGTGGCTTGAGATAAAGGCATTTTAATGAAAGAAAGCAAAGGCTGTGTGTGGAACCAAACCAAAAAAAAAAGATTTATTTTCTACCTCCCATCAGCAGGCGATGTTCAGCCACTTCCTGGGAAGCAGGACCTGGGTACACATAGTGTTGCTTCAGAAGACAAAAGGCTTAATAATGAATGCTCCCTACTTCCTTTCTCTTAGCTTTTTTTGCTGAGTGTGACGTCATATGATATCAATATCCCTTTGGTCAGTTTGGGTGAGCCTGTCCCAGCTGTGGACCCTCCAACCTCTTGCCCACCCCCAGCCTATTGGCCTTTGCTAAGGGATGCTGGAGAGACAGCCTTGATGCTGTGGGAGCACTGCTCTGCAGTAGCCAAAACACTGGTGTGTTACCAACACCTTTCTAGCTACAAATACAAAGCACAGCACTATGAGGGCTGCTATGGGAAAAGTTAACTCCATCCCAGCCAGACTCAATACACAACTGTATTTTGAAGGTCATGAATTACTTTTTTTCCATACTTATTAATCCATTGAATGATTTTGCACTATTCTTCCTACTTAATGAAATATTGTTCTGTACCAAATCAAATGCCTTGGAGATGTCTAACTATATTAAATAGATTTCTCAAACTTGTAATCTCATAAAAATGTAGCAAGCTACATTAACAAATCCTATTAGCATATACTGATGTTGATTGGCAATAATTAAAGTAACCTCTTTTAACTCTTTATTAATTTGAACTGCATCACCATTTCACTATTGTTCCTTAGATCAATGTCAGGCAAACAGGCTCATAATTATCACTGTTGTCCTCTGTAACTTTCCCAAACATCAGTTCATTTATTTTCTTTCAAACCTCTTTTGGTTTTTTTTTTCAGGCTAAGGTTCCAAGACTAATAGAAAACAAGTGAAAGTATTGCAGGGAGGGATCCAGCCAGCTCTTTCAAAACCCTTCAGTGGGAACAGTTAAATCCAGCTGAATAAAAAGTATGTAACTTATGTCTTGTATACATCAGCTTTCCTGTTGAAAAACAAAATATGTTGGTACAGAGTAATACATTAATATGGTATGATACAAATGAGCCATTCCACTTTTTCCCAGAGAGAGCAGAAATATTTATATAACTCGTCATAACCAATGTCCTGCATTCAGCCAGGATTATATGTCAAGGGGGAAAAAGAAGCACATTTTTGTCTTAATCTGTGTGAGGATCTAGCAATAAGAATTGTTTTCCACCTCAGCCTAACAAGGATGGAAAGATGAGAAAAGTTTTTGACTCTGTGTCTACCTTACATGTCCATATAGAGGTATATTTCCCATTAATGTCAATGAGGATTACAAAAACATATGTGGGGGTGACTATGTCAGTAAGTAAAGAAATTGTCATTTGACTGTGCATAAATTTCACAACATAGGTGATTCACCTGGCATTAGTTATCCAGCCTGCAACTCAGGATACTCGCACCTATTTTCTGAAAGAAACAGAAAATTATTAGCTGGCACAAATCCTTCTCCATTAGGGCTGGAGCTAGACTTACCTATTCTCGCTTACTGCTTCTGAGTCACTATCAGATTCTGTTACTGTGGAAGAATTTTAATGATTGTTTATTTGCTTTTCAGTTATAGACACCACTAGTAGCATTACTTTCTGCAAGTTTACTAATTACTGAAAGGTTTGGGTATTTGTATGTTGATTAATGGAACTGAATTGGCAGCTATATGTTCTGCAATCTACTCCTAATATATGTTCACTCTAGGTTTACTAGAAGGGTGTAATCTGCCAAATGTGCATTTACCTTCCCAATTCCCACAATACCATGCCAATAATCACAGGGATAAGCACTGCCAGATTGCCTGACAACACCACGTATCCATTCCACTTAGATTGGGGCTACAACTATTCTTGGCAATACCATGAACCTGTCTCAGCTGCCCAGTATACAGAAGGGATATAAAACTATTTCTCTTTTGGCTACAGTCACTTTCTTTTCAGCTCAAGCTGCAGAGACTTCTGGTTTTAAGTTCAAAACGTTCCTGGACTAAATCTCAAATGACAACTAAAATGGCAGCTGTCACCCTGTTACCATGCCAGCAGAGTCTGAGGCAGTGATTCTTGTACTAACAATGGGGGAGAATAACATGATTAAGCCACATCAAGCTGCCACAGACACCAAGTCCTCCTTAGTAGAAGTATGGACCATCGGTGTCTGCCACCACCTCTGTCTCTGAGCACTGACACTGCCCATCACCTCTTCCAACAAGGGATAATTTCTACACTGGGGAAGTGATCAGTTTTAAACATTCTATTGTACAGAATATATCTAGACAAAGTGATAGGTTGTATCTGAGAACTAATGAATTAAGGCAGGTACACATTAGTATAAAACATGCAGCATGTTCCAGGACTTTGCCATGTATCTATGCTTTGTCTAATAAATGCAGCAAAATTGTGAGTTATTCTGTAAGGAAACCCTCTGACCCCCTAGAACTGAGCCAAAAAGCAATTTGTGTTTAAAGGTAGCCTCGACTGCTGTGAGAGGAACTAGTGAATTTATTCCAGTTTTATAAATGGACTCATCTTATTCAGAGCATGTAGGAAACCACCCATCACCATGCTTGAAACAGGCCTTACAGTAACAGAACGTGGTAGGAAGCAGAGCATTTAAGTTTTTAGCTCCATCCCCACAGTTGCAGCAAAATTAAACTTAAATCTGTCCTGCAAGGTGCTTCTTCCAACTTGCTCTCCAAACCTCAAGATATTGGGCACACTGCACTAACATAATGCCATATGCAAATTCACAACTATGTCAAATTACAATGAGGGGGGAACTTTCTTCCTGTGTTGATAAGGATTCCAGTTCAGATACAATCAGAAAATAAATATAATTCAATTTAACCTTGAAAGCTGACACCAACTAGTTACTTAGCAAATTGAAATAAATTATGTGAAAAAAGAAAGAAGAAAATCAACAGAAAAAAACTCTAAAGATATCCTATATCTCAGTCATAGCAATGTAGTCTGGTTTAAGTCATTCACCAAGGACTACCACTCACCTACTGTCCCCATTTCAGACATGAGAATATTGCTGCAGAGCAGTTATTTGCACTAAGCTGTAGAGAAAAGAAATTTCAAGCAATGTTTTTCTGGCTCCTATTCCTGTGCTTTGGCATAATCTTTCTAATCTACTTCATCTGCATTATAAATATAAAAATATTACATCATCCTTATATGCAGTATGTTATTACTGGCATATAGAGTAAAAACTGTATACCTATGGTCATTTCATATCAGTAACATCAATGATATTTATATGATGTCATCAATAGTATAAAAGATTAACATAAGCTATGATTACGTATGTCTGCTTAACAAAGGTGTATAAATTCACTACAGGAACATTTTGTGTATCTTTAGAATTACGTGAACCAAAACAAGGAAATACTGTGCAGTTCCTTTTTGCTTTGTTTTTTTTATTCATCTGTTCAGCCACGGCTATTCCACTGCCTTCTTTGTAAGGACAGGCTGAAATAGATGGAATTTATCAGGAATCACATTAAAAACACAGAAATGTGCTCACCAGCCCAGAAGGAAATCTGTGGCTAAGACCCCTCCCTTACAGACAGTCTAGAAAGCAGTTCAGCCAATTCTTACTGTCATGTCAGAGGAAAAGTGTCCTCCTCTGAAACATTGATAAGGAACTACATAGAAGTGAACAGATAACAGCCTTGTTATTATACTATATCATGTTCAAAATAAACTCCAAATTTTTAAATTCATAAGCCTCCACAATGAGGCTGCACAAGTTGCATGTGAGATACATCAGTTGATGAGATAAGCAGAAACATATAAATAGATATTGTGCAAATTGAGAGTGGGGAGGGACAGAGCGAGTGCAATACAAAGAGTCTTTTCAACACTATCAAGAACCTCACCCTAAACCCCTTCTCTGCATAACAGTGGCATCAGGGGAGCAGATGACAAAGTGCTAATGGAATAAGGAGACATGGCACAAACCTCAGGAAGCTGGGGCAGGAATCTGCATTATAGTCAGGTTATTGTGACAGTTCATATGAAACACCAAGGTATGTGCCAGACTTTATCAAGTGAAGGGTAATCATTCAAATTGGCATAAAAGGAAAAGCTCCTTTGTTTTTATCTCTTCAGGAACCTATCACACATGTGTGTGTCCGTGCATTCACACAGAGACATGTACACACAATCATATTATATTGCAACCAAGCTGAGCAGAGACTTGCATAATGCACAGTGCATACATCAAATTCTAGTCAGGTGCAGAAAAAGAAAGGAAAGGAAGATGTAAATTCTACAAATAAAAAAAAGTTCATGATATCACATCAAAATAAAAGACCTGAAGAAAACTCATGCAATACTAAGTATTTAAAGATGACTGAAGTGTTACTGTATGCTTTGACCAACTTACAATGACTGGTTTTCTTGGCATCCACCATGAAACAAATATATGACAGTGATTCACAGCTCTGTGTGCATCATGCCTCTAGGGACATGTAGTGGAAGACATGGTCTTTAAGGGGATGGAGATGGAGTGAGTGCCAGAATAAACAAACCCCCAAAAGTGGGGAAACTGAGGCAGTAATTTCGAACTGCTTGACTGCAGTGGTGATACAAAAAAGATTTAGCCCTGTAAAACAGACTTGGGCTTCAGCTAGGCCATCACACTGGTTACACGATAGTTAAGTCAAACTGCCTTAAATCGATACCATGCTATAAGCCGAACTATTTTAAAAAAATCTTCTTTTGGAAGCCACTTTAAAACTGGCTAAAATACAACCTTTTCAGACTTGAAAGATATTTTGAAGTGGACTGTAGCCCATTTCTGGCTGCTGGTAACTTCCTTTCTTGCACAGAAACAGATTATTTTGACCAATATACATACATACACTTATGAATAATTCCTGCATAATTCAGATTCCCAACAAAAAAAACCAGTGAAAACAGTGGTGTGTCAAACAAAATTATGTGCACAACATTAAACATCTTGAGAATCAGAATGTAAATTGTGATTAACTTTTGTAAAAGACAGGGCTAAGGCAATGCAGTCTTAAAGCTTATGATGTAAGCAGAACAAAACCTGGCTATTTGCTCATGGTGATGTGCTTGCTATCAAATATAATAAAGACTTTCAAGCACCAAGCCCTCACTAAATTGCAGTCCACATTGTCTGCTTGCATTGGTATCATCATCATGTGTTCTTGACAGACTGGGTTTCATCTAACACAGGTATCTGGAAAGACAGCAGACACTCTTGATCCTTGAAGTGACTTTCTATCTTCCATTGATTACAGAGGGAAGCTTGATGAGCATGCTTAAACTAGGTATCAAAATTTTTTATTGATCAAAATGAGTGTGATGAATCTCACATATGTGTCTGGCCCAAATCAGACTCTCCACTTTCTTCTGAGGTCAAAAATTAGTTTTAATATGAACAGTGCTTTCTTCTTCTTTCCTTATTCTACCACTACACAAAGTAGAGATTATCAAAACATTTCATAAGTTCCTGACTACAAAAGGGCTCAATGGCGCACAGATGGCCTAGAGTAGAATGTAGGTTTTTGCTTTCAGTCTTCACTTGATACAGTGGCTGTGATTAGATGTCTAACACAATTAGCATCAACAACAAAAGGGTAAGAACTCAGGATGGAAAAGGTAAAGCACAGGTTTAATTCTACTTTGAGAAGCTGGATGTTTTTAAACTGGCTGGTCCTGATGAAATTCACCTGAGAGTACTTAGAGAACTGGCTGAAGTGATCTCAGAGCCCTTAGCAATTATTTTGAGAACAGAGTGAGGACAGGTAAAGTTTCAGAAAACAGAAAAAGGCAATCATAGTTCTTACCTTTAAAAAACTGAAAAGAAGTGTAGATCAATCTAATTTCAATTACCAAGAAAAAAAAATATTGGTTCAAATGTTCAAACATCTGGACAGTAACAAGGGGATATGACTCAGCCAATGTGGATTTCTCAAGAAAAATCAAATCAAAAGAACCTAGTTTTCTCCTATGACATGGTGACAGACCTGTGTACTGAAAAGAAAAATATCTTTACTGTAGTAAAGCTCTTGACAGTGCCTCTTATGACATTTTTCTATGCAATCCAGGGTCTTCCTGAAACTGCCATAAGGTAGGGACACAACTGGTTGAGATACTACGCATAAAGAGGAACTGTTCAGCTGGAAGGATGTAACAGTGAAGGCCACTGAGGACCGATTTGAAGTCTAGGTCTACAGAACACATCCAATAATAAAAACTGCATGATGAAACAGGGAATATACTTGCTATATTTGCAGACAATTCAAAGCTGGGAGAGGCTGGAAAAGCAAGTGGATTATGAGGTTAGAATTCAAACTGATTATTACAAATTGGAAAAATGGTCCGAAGTGACTGGAATGCAATTTAATAAGGGCAAAAAATCAAAAGTTCTCCACTTAGGTAAGAGTAATCATCTGCACAATTACAGGATGAGGAATAACAGTTCTTCTGAAAAAGGGTGCATGGGCTACAGTGCATCATAAATTGAGCATGAGTCAGCAATGCTAAGCTATTTCAAAGACAAAAGAGAAGCTTCATCCTGGAAGGTATAAACAATAGAATCATATAGAAGACAAAGGAAATAACCTTTCTGTTTATTTCACCCATCTCAAGCGCTTTGTCTAGATTTAGGGTATCTTCAGGAAAGATGCTGACCAGCTAAAGAGATAAGAATAATCAAAGGGCTATAAAACACAGCCTTTGACGACAAACCAAATGAGTCAGGTTGTTTAGTGTAGAGAAGCAGCATCTGAAAAGCATTTGATGGTCTTCAAATACTTTAAAAGATTACTGCATGGAGGACAGGAGCAAATGCAAATAGGAAAGGAACAAATCAACTAGCCTAAAATTCAGCAATGGAGATCTAAGTTAGATATTACAGGAAAGAACGGTAAATATTGTTAAATACTTGAATAAATTGCCTAGAGAAAATATGGACTTTTCAGCATTGGAGATTTTTAAGAATCGGTAAGCTGAACATCTGTCAGGCATGGTTTAGGAAGAGTTGAACATGCCTTGGGGCAAGAGTATGTACTGGATAGCCACTCAAGATCTCTTCCAGAGATGTGATTTCTCTATGATTTTTAATGTGTTTTACTCCTGTGATAACACAGACACGTGGAACGTGAGAAGGGAATTTTTCTAGTAATATGTACGGTAGATCTAGATTACTTAAATGAATGTAGTACCTCTGGAAAATATTTATTGATGTGACTGTTCACACCTCTTTGTCACACTTTGTCTTTTACAGCATCTCCAAAAGAGTCTTCATTTAAATCAAGAAAGAGTGCACTGGAATTCCTGAAATGAAGTGACAAAACTTGCCCCAAGCACATGTAAAAGAGAAAACAGCACCATGGAAGACCTGGAAGACTGCTCTAAATTGCCTTAATGGGTTGAGGTAGACAAGTATCTCAAATCAAACTGGTAGCATGCATGCATGCATTTGTCAGTAGCTGTCAGTATCTCAAAAAAAAGAGACGGTGGGGGAAGTAACAGCTCTAGTTGCTCTTGACATGATTTCATTTAACTCACTAGGTCTCTGACCTTTCAGCATTGGTGGAAATAGAAGTGGAAATGTAACACTGAGGGGGAAAAATTCATGCAAATAATAACCTTTAAAACCACAAAGTGACTATTTTTTTTTAAAGAAGAGAGATCCTGATGATCCAATTATGCAAGCCATTAGGAAAACAATGCTGAAATTTTGTGGCTAATGGGATTTTAAGTTATATTGACAATGAAAACTAATTATACTTTCAAAACTTTTTTTCTCTATCTGCAGTTGCATTATTTTAATGAAATGGCACGCTAAATCTCAAGTAGCCAAATGAATGTTAATTATGGAAATAGTTAACAAGAGAACCCCTCTCTTTCCATGACCTCATAATTTCACAAGTCTGAATAGAAGCATAAAGTCATTCATTTTGCCTCTAAATTGTTTGATGTTGTAAATATAGCAAACTTCAAACTCTTCAGAACTGCTACTTTAGAAAAAAAATTAGATTAATTTTCTTAAGAAGTACAGTGGAACCAGAACTCAACCACAGGATGAAAGCAATTCCAAGACTTGGGAATATTTAGATAATGACCCAATTCTTCCAGGTCAGAACCAATTCTAGTTTAACACATTAAAACTTTTCTGCTTTAATTGATTTTTCCACTATCTATTTATCTTTCTAATTGGATAGTAAGGTACAAGGTAAAAAAAAATCTGAAAAATCCAACCAGCTCATGTAAGCAATTTCAGTAAGTGAAAGGGCCGATGGGAAATTTTGCAAGGTTACTGAATAATTAATGGAAGTCACAAATTTAAAACAAGTTTTTGTCACTTGCTAGCATCATCAAGCTAATGGCAGAATAAATCTGTGATTCCCTAAAAGATACTACCAGAATCATAGAATTATTTGGGTTGGAAGAGACCTTAAATAAAGATCATGTAGTTCCAACCCCCTGCCATAGGAAGGGACACCTTCCACTAGACCAGGTTGCTCAAAGCCCCATCCAACCTGGCCTTGAACACTGCCAGGGAGGGGACATCCACAACTTCTCTGGGCAACTTGTTCCTGTGCCTCACCAGCCTCATAGCGAAGAAGTTCTCCCCGACATCTAAACTGAATCTACCCTCTTTCAGTTTAGAGCCAATACCCCTTGTCCTATCACTACCTGCCCTTGTAAAAAGTCCCTCCCTATCTGTCCTGTAGGCCCCCTTCAGGTACTGGAAGGCTGCTGTATGGTCTTCCGGGAGCCCTCTCTTCTCCAGGCTAAACCACCCCAAGTCTCTCATCCTGTCTTCACAGGAGAGGTACTCCAGCCCTCTGATCATCATTGTGGCTCTCCTCTGGACTCGCTCCAACAGGTCCATGTGCTTCTTATGTTGGGGGCCCCAGAGCTGGACTCAGGACTCCAGGTGGGGTCTCATGAGAGCGGAGTAGAGGGGGAGAATTGCCTCCCTCGACCTGCTGGTTGCACTTCCTTTGATGCAGCCATATGGTTGGCTTTCTGGGCTGCAAGCGCATGTTACCAGGTCACGCTGAGCTTCTCATCAACCAACACCCCCAAGTCCTTTCTCCACAGGGCTGCTCTTCATCCACGCATTGCCCAGCCTGTATTTGTGCTTGGATTGCCCTGAACCATGTGCAGGACCTTGCGCTTGGCTTTGTTGAACTTCATGAGGTTCGCACAGGCCCATTTCTGAAGCCTGTCAAGGTCCCTCTGGATGGCATCCCTTCCCTCCAGCATGTTGACTGCACCACACAGCTTGATGTCGTTGGCAAACTTGCTGAGGGTGCACTCAATCCCACTCTCCATGTTGCTGACAAAGATGTTAAACAGCACTGGTCCCAATACTGCCTGACCCTTGAGGAATGCCACTGGTCACTGGTCTCCACTTGGATATCAGGCTGTTGACCACAACTCTTTGAGTGTGACCATCCAGCCAATTCCTTATCTACCAAGTGGTCCATCTATCAAATCGATGTCTCTCCCATGTCGTGTGGGACAGTGTCAAATGCTTTGCACCATTCCAGATAGATGACGTCAGTTGCTCTTTCCTTATCCATCAACGATGTAACCCTGTTGTAAAAGGCCACCAAATTTGTCAGACACGATTTGCCCTTAGTGAAGCCATGTTGGCTTTCACCAATCACCTCTTTAGTTTCTATGTGCCCTAGCACAGTCTTCAGGATGATCTGCTCCATGATCTTGCCAGGCACAGAAGTGAGACTGACAGTCCTGTAGTTCCCCAGCTCTTCCTTTTTTCGTTTTTTAAAAATGGGTGTTATGTTTCCCCTTTTCCAGTCACTGGACTACCACGACTTCTCAAATATGACGGATAGTGGCTAAGCCACTTCATCTGCCAGTTGCCTCAGGACCTGTGGATGTATATCATCAGGTCCCATGGACTTTTGCACCTTCAGGTTTCTTAGATGGTCTTGAACCTGATCTTCTCCTACAGTGGGCAGATCTTCATCCTCCCAGTCCCTGACTTTGTCTTCTGCAACTTGGGCAGTGTGGCTGGAGCACTTGCCAGTGAAGACTGAGGCAAGAAAGTTCTTGAGTACCTCAGCCTTCCCCACGTCATGGGTAACCAGGTCTCCCATTTCCTTCCAAAGAGGGCCCACATTTTCCCTAGTCTTCCTTTTATCACCAACGTACCTATAGAAGCTTTTCTTGTTGCTCTTGACAACCCTGGCCAGATTTATTCTATCAGCTTTCCTAACCTGATCCCTGGCTGTTCGGACAATTTCTCTGTATTCCTCCCAGGCTAACTGTCCTTGCTTCCACCTTCTGTAGGCTTCCTGTCTGTGTTTGAGTTTGTCCAGGGGCCCCTTGCTCATCCATGCAGGCCTCCTGGCATTTTTGCCTGACTTCCTCTTTGCTGGGACGCGTCACTCCTGAGCTTGGAGGAGGTGATCCTTGAACACTAACCAGCTTTCTTGGACCCTTCCTCCCTCGAGGGCTTTATCCCATGGTACTCCACCAAGCGATCCCTGAAGAGGCCAAAGTCTTCTCTCCTGAGGTCCAGGGTAGTGAGCTTGCTGTACACCCTCCTCGCTGCCCTAAGGATCTTGAACTCCACAATTTTATGGTCACTGCAGCCAAGGCTGCCCTTGAGCTTCACACTCCCCACCAGCCCCTCCTTGTTGGTGAGAACAAGGTCCAGCATAGCACCTCTCGTTCACTCCTCTACCACTTGGAGAAGGAAGTTATCATCATCAATGCATTCCAAGAACCCCCTGGATTGCTTATACCCTGCTGTGTTGTCCCTCCAACAGATATCAGGGTGGCTGAAGTCCCCCATGAGGACCTGGGCTTGTGAACGTGAGGCTACTCCTATCTGTCTACAGAGGGCCTCATCCACTTGGTCTTCCTGCCTGGGTGGCCTGTAGCAGACCCCCACTATAATGCCACCTGTCCCTGCCCTCCCTTTAATCCTGACCCATAAGCTCCTGGTCAGCTCCTCATCCTTCCTCAGGCAGAGCTCCATGCTGTCCAGCTGGTCACTGACATAGAGGGTGACATCCCCTCCGTGTCTCCCCTGCCCGTCCTTCCTAAAGAGCCTGTATCCTTCCATTCCAACACTCCAGTCATAGTGGCCAACCCACCACGTCTCCATGACGTTTATGTGATCATAGCCCTGCAGGCGTGCAACAAGCAATTTTAGGTTTTATTGAGTTGAATATGCAGAGAATGAAAGAATCATGAAACAGTAGAAGCATCTGAGTGGGAAGGAACCTTCGGAGTGATCTGGTCCAACCTTCTGTTGAAAGCAGGCCTCAGCCTGGTTTATTGAGGGCTCTGTCAAACCAAGTCTTGAATATTTCAGCAAGAGAGATTCCATCACTTCTCTGGGCAAACTACTCCAATATTAAATTTTTCCCATGATGAATTTGCTTGTTAACCCCTTACAGAATTTCCCCTGAAGCAACTTGTACCCCTTGCTTCTTGTCCTGTCACCATGCATCCTTGTGAAGTGAGTGCCTCCATCTTCCACATAACTACATTTCAGATATTGGATTAGATTCCCCTGGAGCCTCTTTTTCTCTGCACTGAACCCTATTCCTTCAGACTTTCTTCACATGTCAAATTCACCAGCCCTCTAATCCCCTTGCTGGCCCTTTAGTAGATCTGCTTTAATTTTTTGGAGTCTCTCTTGAACTGGGGAAACTCCAACTAAACATGATAGTTCAGGTATGGCCTAACAAGTGCCAAGTGGGATAATCATATCCCTTGATCTTCAGGACATACTCTTGCTAATGCAGCACAGGACAGTTTGCCTTCATTGTTGCAAGGGTATGTGTCATGGGAGCATTACAACCTCGCCTTGATCAAGTGCTGAGTACCTGAATATAACGAGCTGCAGAGAGCAGGGCAGTGCAAACAAGACCTGAATGTGATGAGGCTCGATACAGGCATGGATCAGCAAGTGACAGAACAATACAGTACCTGAAACCGCTGGAAAGGTATACCATGATATCAATATGGGCTGACTTGATTTGCAGCCTGTGCCAACATCTGGCTATACACACACACACCCCCATACCCACCCTCCCTTGCAGGCAATAGAGATCATGGAGAAACATTTTTATGAGAACATCTGACACCACATAGAAGCAGGAGATGCCAGGTGGGACCATTACAGATCAGTGCTGAAACACCTGCCAGTCAGTCTCCTGCCTGTACTGCTGCTCCTGCCTCAGGTGCTGGACTTCCATTTGTTTATATATGTTATGTCAGGAAGAAGATGGGTTTAAGTGGTCTGACTGCTCTTTTCTTAACCTAACAATGTGCAAGAATCTAAAAATCTTGCCAATTTGCCTTCAGCAGTTGTATCACACATGAGTGAAAGAAGAGGTGTAGGCTTCCCTTCAGAGAAATTGCAATTCATTTCTTTTGCCAAACAAAAACTTTCCTCTTAAAATGTGGCTAGGTTTGTGACAGTATCAGATAGCTTACAGTCTACTCTTTGGCATATGATCTTGGCTGTGAAATTAGTCATTTGGCTTCAAAAATATTTTTAGGGCTACACTTATTTGGAGGCAAAATAGTCATGAGTAAACATAGATTACAGAAGAGTATCCATGCATTAGAAAAAATATGTTTCCACCTCGGCCATAGAGCTTTTCTATGAATGTGGACAAATTATTCATAGTTTTGCATGGTTGTTCTCCTCATCACCCTTGAGCTGTTTACTATACAGAAGTGCTTTGGAGCTGGCATTATCTTTTAACAAAAGAAAGAGACAGTGCTGCTGCAGTGATCATAACTTGGTTCTGAAATACGAATGACAAAACGTAAATGGACCCAGGTATCTCACAGAGGTCAGAAAATATTTTTCCTTATTTTTAAGAAAAGTATACAGAGAAACAAGTATTCTACCAACCCACTGATACTGAAAAAATTATAGGCTTATAGATAATTTATGTTGGAAGTGTCTTCTAGAGGTCATCTGGCCCAACACCCCCCCTCTTCTTATTGCACCATTTGTGGCAAACTGTTCTCCTG
Organism: Pandion haliaetus; assembly: GCA_013401275.1. Classification (NCBI taxonomy): domain Eukaryota; kingdom Metazoa; phylum Chordata; class Aves; order Accipitriformes; family Pandionidae; genus Pandion; species Pandion haliaetus. Next base: position 68,336 of record VYZV01011253.1, on the reverse strand, counting down.
TGTTAATAGACAAGTTCCTTACTGCACCATTTAATTTTTGCTCTTGTTCTGAAAGTTGTACCACATCAGCAACTTAGAAGATCTAAAAATGAATGAGAACTTATTAGATCCCTGTGCCCAAGCCTGCTTGCAATGTGCTTCCTCCAGTAGCTGTAAGATGCTAAAGATGGCTTGCCTTTGACATGAGAAAAGGCACTTTTAACAGTGTCCGGAGAGAACTCCACCTGCAGAGCCAGATTTTGAGACACTTTGTAGATCACATGTATTTTAGATTTTTGTACTTATCAATCAGCCTCCAAAATTTACCATAATCATCTTGCATGCTAGATACTGTTGTCGCCATGTGTAGATATGACACCTCATTTATAACGCGAGATAGAGACAGCCAGGAGAACAAATAAAAAGTGAGGCTTCCTGAAAGTGGAGGGATTTCCTGAAATAAGGACTTGCCACCTGCAACAACCAAAGGGAAGACCAAAAAGAAAACCAAACCAAACTATACATGTGTCGTGGTTTCAGGTCAGCTCAGCCGGTAACAAAGCACCACGAAGCCGCTCGCTCACCCCCCACCCCCTCGCCTGGCCACGTTGGGATGAGGAGAAAATACAAAGGCAGGCTCGTGGGTCGAGACAAGGACTGGGAGGGATCACTCCCCACTTATGGTCACGGGCAAAAGACAGGCTCAACTTGGGGAAGAAACAAAATCCATTTAATTTACTACAAATCAAAACAAAAACAAAACACAAGGGTATTAGGAAGGGAAACTAAACATCAGAACACCGCCCCCCACCCCTCCCGCCTTCCCGGCTCAGTTCCACTCCCGATGCTTTCTACCTCCTCCCCCCGGCGGCGCAGGGGAACAGGGGATGGGGGTTGAGTCAGCTCGCCACACATC
>VYZV01011253.1:35667-67360 GCA_013401275.1 Pandion haliaetus | reverse complement strand
CCCTGGCGCGGGTCCTTTCCGCGGGCTGCTCTCCAGTCTCACACTGCTTCAGCGCGGTTTTTACCATGGAGTTACGGCCATCTTCGGGAGCCTCCGCTCCACCGTTCACCCCCCTGGGCTGCAGGGGGACAGCCTGCCTTCTCAGTACAGGCTGCAGAGCCATCAGCCTCCTCAGGCGCCCCCTCCTCCCCCTCCACTTCCATGACTCCAGTGTCGGCAGCGATGTTCCTCTCAGGTTTCCCAACCGCCACACTACCGGTTCCCCTTCTTAAATATGTTTTCCCAGAGGCGTTACCACCGTCACTCCCCGCCTAGAGGCGGGTCCGACATTTTGGCGCACGTCCGACATTTTGGGGCGGCGAATTCTTCCAAGCAACTTCTTAAAGGGGCCGCCTCTGCAGCCCCCCTCCCCTGCCACCGAGGAAAACCGCGCCACACAAACCCATAATAACATGACAGGTATTAGCCATGTCTCGTAATGCACAACTGGAAGGTGGTCAGAAATTATGGTCATCAGGACAGGATCTGAAGCAGTATTGAGGGTAATGGGAACAAAGCCCAAACATGCTCAGAGAACCTGGTAAAAGGCTCGCTTGAAATAGAATAAAAGCCAGAGACTGACTGAACAACCAAGATTAACAGGGCAACCTGTCTGCTGTCCATGCTTGGGAAGGCTTCACTGCACACTGATGTGCCGATGTACTAAACCTAGGACTAATCAGATTTTTCTGAAAGTGGGGTTTCCTGGTGTAATAGGAAAGGAGACAGGTGCCTTCAACATCTGCAATTCATCACAAAGAAATGCCTTGTTATTGATATGGTTTATATACAGATTGCTCACTGGATGCAACACATCAGGGATTCTCCTTTCTGCCAGACTCTACGTACCTGCCATTTCTTATTAGCAGACAAATAAAATACATATTAAAATATTTTTTTTTCTAGTTGAAACACATATTTAAATTATCCTTATTATCCTTTGCTTTACACAAAGACTTATTTCTTCATTCCAGCCTAGAATATTGACCTAGCTTTCATAGCAAAAGCTATTTAAAATTTATATATATATTTTGACGGAAAAAAATAGGTGACAGCTGCTTTTAATATGCTTTTTAAGAGCATCTATAACAACAGCTAGAGAATCAATGTAATTCTGTTAGCCAAGAGAAGTAGATCAGGTTGCTTTTTTCAGTCCCATCAGTTTCATCTTTCATTATAATAAGATCTTTTGAAATGGTTGATTTTCCCTGGAGAGCTTGCAGTAACTCAACTTGGTCTAGGTGTCCTCAATTCCTATTGAAATCAAAAGAATCCAAACATCTTCTAGAAAGTTTCAGCGCTCAAGACTCCAAACAGATATTTTTTGTATCATGTATTTACTGAGATCCAGACCCTAGACTCCTTGCGCAAGAGCATAGTCCAGGAAAAACGTAACATGAGCAAAGTATGCAAGATCTGAGATGTAAGCAAATTTGTCTTTTTCCAACAGCAAACCCAATTTCAATTTCCATTTTATGCTAAAAAGTCAAATCAATTTAATACTGCCTTAAAAATTTTTTTTTCCAGGACACTTAAAAACCTCATTAAGAAAATTTAAAGGAAACAAACAAACAAGCCCAAAATTTCTAAATCTGCCTGCAGTTTTACATCAAACAGCATGACAGGATATGTAAGTTTAGTGCTACTAACATCAACTCACTTGCTCCCAATTTGTGCTAATTTAACTGCACAGTGAATTTAAGCCCCACTGCCCAGCCAGTGGCAGAATGAGCCCTTAACAGAACTGCGTATGACTGTGTGGAAGAGAGACGACAATATCTCTCCAGAGCAGCAATAAACACTGATCAAGTTGAATCTGCACGGGGAGAAAAGATTAGCAAGGGGGAAAATTTTCTACCAATTAGTTTCCACGTTCTGTGCCTGCCTTTACACATGAAAAATAGAAGCAGCTTTGCCCCCAAAGAGCAGAATTTAACAAAGAGGGCAGATGTATTTATTCTTTCATCTGTAACAGTATCCTGCCAACAGATTAAAGAGGTCTGTAGCTGGCTTTTTTCAGCACATCTGTCGACAGGCAATAGCTGTGCTTCCACATTCAGGAACACCGCTGCTTGTGCAGAACCTGTCTCTGGCAGCTCAATCCAACCCCTTGGGAAAGCAATCCAAATCATGTTTTTTAGTAACCTGTGTCACTCTCCCAAAACAGCATTGTAGAGAGGACAGTGCAGATGCAGGCGTGAGCCAGAAAAGAAAGGGTTAGGAGTGGCTACCCTGGCATTGCCAGAGCAACCCCTGCCTGCAGCTCTCCTTCCAGCTCCTCCCCTCAGGTTTTCCTGTGCTACAGAACAATAACACGAATGTCATCGGGAGCATAATAAAGGGATGTGTAAGTAGTCTTGTGCAATAGGTAACAACTTACTTCACTACTCTTTTTCTTCTGAACTTTGTTTTAACTCTCTTCTGAAGATCAAGACCTGATCTGTGTTTTCATAAAACGTTATTAACCTTAGACCACGTATGTAAAAACTCATAAGCAGTTATCAGTAACTCCAGCAAGCTTTCAAAGAAAGTAGCTTATAGTCTCTGAGTGAAACTCATTTCTATTCCCAAAACACAGGAGTACATACAGTATTCAGAAGAACACTATTAGTAGACAAATTTAAAGATGCTGTTCAAGCACTAGTCCGTATTCATTGCTACTACATAGCTATCCTCAGATGAAGGACTTCAGCACAATCACTGCAGGTCAGTGCCCCTCTTCCCTTACCTCTGCCTAGTCGCATTTGAACAGCATCTCTGGTCGGTGTTGAAAGCTTGGCAGTTACTTTTACAGAAAACATTCTATGGCCGCTTAAGGCCACAGGACCACCTCCCTCTAACTCCTATATTTGACCTTCACTCTGAAGCCTGGTCAATAACGGAATCTTTCATGGCATCAACAGCACAGAAAGTTACTCTGATGGCACGCACAGTTACACAAGCTCAGCCCTGGGATCACTGGGTTTTCAGGGATGATGGGTTGTGATGGCTCTCTCTTTCTCCTCAGTAACTCCTTCTTCCTCTAACATAATGGAGACCCAGTTTGGTCCTGTTAGGGAAACTATTCCTTGTTCCTGGAGAATGTCACTGGGCTGTTCAAGTTTCACCACATAAAGATCGCATCTCCTCTTCCACTACTGGGGCAGAGGCTGCAGGTGGGGACTTGGCTCATCTACAGCCACTTCTTCTTCCCAGTGCTGAAGCAGAGAGACTGTGCCATAGCTTGAACTCCAGAGAAAGAGGTATAAAGCAGAAAGTAGAGAAGGAGGCACAGAGGGAATGCACAGCAGAAAGAAGGTCCTGCTTCAGTAGGATGGGACATAACAGGGTATCGTCAGAACACGAGGGGTGTTCAACGCTAGCCCTGGTAGATCTCAGTATTTCCAGATCTTTAGACTGAAAGTACTCATTGCCTGTACTAGAATCATAGAATCATTTAGGTTGGAAAAGACCTTTAAGATCATCGAGTCCAACCGTCAACCACGCCCACTAAACCATGTCCTGAAGTGCCCTGTCTACATGCTTTTTTAATATCTCCAGGGATGGTGACTCCACCACTTCCCTGGGCAGCCTGTTCCAATGTCTGACAACACTTTCAGTAAAGAAATTTTTCCTAATATCCAATCTAAACCTCCCCTGGCACAGCTTGAGGCCATTTCCTCTTGGCCTAAGAAACACGGCTATCCCAGGGAATACCACAGCTCCTTCCTCTGTTGCTTTCTCCTTCTCCAGGCTAAAAACCAGTCTAACATTACAGAAAACGCACGTGGGTTTCATACGCGTGTTCAATTTGTGGCGTATGCGTATACTCCAGGTATACGCCGCAGCTTTGCGGCACTTCTCTAAAAGAGAGCACACACCGAGCGAAACCGGCACTTTAAAGAATACAGCAAGGAGCGCTACCGTTCTGTTCGTCGGTCCAGAGGCAAAGAGCTACGCGCCCGCACGCAGGCATGGCGGCCTGCTCCCCGCGAGAGGCAGGAAGCCTGCCCACGCCCCGCCCCCACGCCCACGCGGCGGACGCGCAGCCCTTGCGCGCGCCAGCGGCGGCGGCCATTCCGTGTCCTGCGGCGCCATCTAGTCCCGGGAAAGAAAACACCAGTGGGGACAACGGCTGCTGACGGCCGCTCGCCAGGGCTGAATGTGCGGTCCATAAATAACTTCCGACCCTGGATGGAACTTGGCTTTTGGCTTCTTGTATGGCATTTTCATCTTTTTTCTTTTTTTCTACGCCGTAAATGCAGCTGAGCAATATATAAGCTCCCCGGAGAGCTGTCTGCTACAGGAAATAACCGACATGTGCTATTTTCATTATTCCTCATCCAAACTGCAACTTGAGAGAACCGGAAATAATGAAATAAATTAAAAGCCAGGGCATGTACATTTTTGTGGGTGTTTTGGTAGAAAACTGAGAGCTTCAACAACAGAAGAAAGGAAAATAAAAAAAAAAAATCTAATACTGAAAGAAAGTTCTTGCCAGTTTTGCCAGTGTGGAGTTTTCTTATAAAAGGAAAAAAATCTACAGCGTGTTATATTATTTCTTTTTTTATTTCTAGAAATGTCAAATGAATTCCTTAGATATTCCATGCAAAGTTCAATTCACTTGCACGAGTTTGAAGTTTATCTAAATTAAATATCTGGGTTTGGATACAAGTGAGTTTAAATCCACCAGAGGAAAAAAGAAAGGCTTTCAAAAGTCTAGATAGCTTCTTCATGATGATGTTCAGTTTAGTCAATTCAAAATGTGATCTAAACTGCAAGTTTTCAAAGACAGCATCGCTGATATTGTTCCACTGTTTTTCCTTCACAGTCCGCATTCTGTAATTTTTTGAGGATTTCTAGTAATGCAAGTAAGAATTAATTTCAATATGAAGTAAGGGCACATCTCTACCTCTACCTTTGAAATTTATCACAGTATGAATGATCCTCTCTATTGATTATGAGGGAGCCTACATAACCAGTTTAGCTTCCACTGTGTACATCTCGGTTTTACTAGGACAGACCTGTTTCCCCAAAGACTGCACTTGAGCCCCAAGATTACCGGAGGGTTTGGTTTTTTTTTTTTCATTTCTATGAGAAAAAAAAATCATAATTAATTTTTTTTAGCTTCAGGCATGTCTTTCCACTCAAAGCATAACCTAAATCCAAATACTAGATGCATACCATAGCAGTGTTACAAAGTGGTACTCAGCTAGCTCTGAGAAAGCCAGCTCAGGAGTCAGAAACCATGTAGATCCACTAAAAAGGGTTCTTTGAGAGTCTAATACACCCTGTTCCTTAGCTAATTACACAGCTAATTCAGAGCTTGTGTATCACCACAAAGCACTGTCCTGTGACACGAAGTCATACTCTAACTCTTAAGTTAATGGATAAAAGCTTCTCCTCCAAGAAAAAATACTTGTGTTGCTGCTAAATGAGAAGTTGACAGTAACCACACGTACATGATTTTTAAATAGCACATTTCTAGTTTTTTCATAATAATACTAAAACCACACTGGTGCACAAGTGGCCCAGCAATTTTTAAAAAGACTGGTCAGAAGGGGAGAAAATATTATGAAGACTTGCAGCCACAAAGAAAGACAAACGCATGTCAACAGAAGGGTGAAGATTTCCTTGATGGTCTGCAAGCCCATACCAACTGGAGACCATGCTGTCATGGTTTAACCCCAGCCAGCAACTAAGCACCACGCAGCCACTCACCCACTTCCCCCCCCCCAGTGGATGGGGGAGAAAATTGGGAAAAGAACTAAAACTCGTGGGTTGAGATAAGAACGGTTTAATAGAACAGAAAAGAAGAAACTAATAATGATAATGATAACACTAATGAAATGACAACAGTAATAATAAAAGGGTTGGAATATACAAGTGATGCACAACGCAATTGCTCACCACCCGCCGACCGACGCACCTGGAAGCCCCCGAGCCGCAACACGCCCGTCTCAGTTCCTACAACGTCACATGGTATGGAATACCCCGTTGGCCACTTTGGGTCAGCTGCCCTGACTGCGTTCCCTCCCAGCTTCTTGTGCCCCTGCAGCTTTCTTGCTGGCTGGGCATCAAAGGCTGAAAAAACCTTGACTTTAGACTAAACATTACTTAGCAACAACTGAAAACATCAGTGCGTTATCAACATTCTTCTCATACCTAGCTCAAAAACATAGCACTGTACCAGCTACTAGGAAGACAATTAACTCTATCCCAGCTGAAACCAGGACACATGCTAACCCACAAGACCTTTTCACAAATGGAGCTTCCCTGGGCATGAATTCTGATCCAGGAACCCACTGTGGATCGACAGCACCATGGTGTGTCACAACTATCCAAATATGTTTGTAATCTGTTTTCCCACAGTGCACATACTAGCCTACTTGAGGACCTTTATCACATACATCTAGCATTCCACAGGTTACTTCTCCCTTTTTGTGATACAATCATTACTAAATAATTTCAGTTAATTAAAAGATAATGATCAAATTTACTAACAGGCAATCTTTATTTGATGGTCAACTTCTCCCCCTTTCAAGCTAGAAGCTGTTACGACGTGTGTGTCTGCACGCATCTACGTATGCATGTTTATGTTTCTATTGACTTGCAGAGGAAGCCCATAGTGAAAACAAGTCATATAAATCTTCTCGTATAATGTGCTATATTGCTGTGCCTTTGCTTCCCTCCAGCAAAAGAGGGGTTTTATTACAAATATTTATACATGCACCAGTTAAGAGGTGCAACTTAACCTTAATATTTTTTGTTGTTGTTACTTACAATGATATCAAATAATTACATTGAAATAGGGTCATAGTTTTGCATCAAAAGTTATTGATTTTAAATACAATGTCTTTATATTATCACTTATTAATTCAAAGTGCTGCATTCATACATAGTACCACTGTACCCTTAACTGTGTATATAATGTTATGTTGGCTAGGAAAGAAAGGAGGAGCTCTATTTTGCATATACTCAATGTCTAATTAGGTTTCATATTTGGGCTTTTGACCCTGCTTTCAGCTGGGAGCCTGAATTAGCAATTGAATTTCTGTTGGGCTAGTGACCCTATTTGCAGTGTCACAGCCTGAGCTAGGAGAAACAGTTCTTTGGGAACCCTTGGCTTGCAGTTAACATGTTCTCCTTGTACTCACTACGACTCCCTGGGAGACTCAATTAGGGTAGGATCAAGTTCATCTTTCTTGCACCAAACTCGCTCCTAAATTTCAGAGGCCTAATAAGTTTCTTAATATCAGTGAGGAGAGGTAGGTGATTGTAAAGGCTTTCCAGGGAGAGAAGTAGTCTATGAATTTGGTACCTAACACAAGAGTGGCAGATTCTCCCTCTGGAGTCCTTCTGAAGCATCTGCTCTGTCTACTGACCACACAAGCAATTTAGACATTTACCTTACGAAGACTTACTGGTAAGACACATAAAACTTATAAGCAAGTCAGATGCCTATATGTGGTGGGCTTGAGCCTAGCTTTGTTATCATCATATTTTAACTCATATCTCCTACAGGCTACCTGCATATACATTTCACCCATTTTTACATACTTACTCATTGAAAAAACAGGCATAAATAGGTGTAAAAGAGAGAAGAGATAAGATGAGGACTGAATTTAAATGACTGTCATGTATGAAAAATCGAACTTACATTCCCAATGGCATCACCTCTGAATTTTGCCCTTAGAATTTACATTTTATCTTCCTCATCAAGATCCAAAAAATGCTTCCCTTCTCTTCCCTTCCAAAACAACTCTAAACCTTGCAGCATAAAATATAGTATAGCCACCCAGGCACCAAGAATAATAAAATCTAGGAACAATAACTCAAATATGTGTCTCCTTGTCTGAGTCACTTTAGAGACATCCAGAAACATAAATATATGTTTTCCCTGAAAGGTAACAGTTTTCTTCCTTTTAATCTGAAATAAAATTCTGTCCCCATCTCCCAGGGAACTAAAGGTGACGATAAGAGCTTGACAATGTTCAGGAGATGTGCTTTTCACATTAACATTGCCAACAGCTGCACCATAAATACTGGGTACACGGAAAGTGCATTCAATCATTATAGGAGGTGCAATTTAAAATCTGAAATTCACTCAAATAAATCAGTAGAAAAGAGTTAAGGGATCAAAGTCTCCAAAACCTAAAATACACTGCCTCTGTGTTCCAGCTTTATTTGCAAGGAATTCTAAAATCCTCTGGAACAAAATATTCCCCTTAATGTTCTGTAAACCGCTTACGAAATATCAAGCTTTGTTCCGTTCATCTTTCCTTTTCCTGTGCTACCCCCTTGCCAGACGTCAAGGAGCTCATGCCAGATGTCTGCAAATTCATGGCTTATGAAGGTCAGGAATGGATGAGTGAAGGAAAATCATCCACAAAAGTCAAATATATTACCCTCCCCCAACCTTCTCTCCTTTATCGTCACCAACACACAGTTAAACATGTTTCACAGAGAGAACTTGGAGCCAATATGAGCATCTTGTAATTATTTGGGATATAGCACATGCTGTCAGACCTCCTGCATTCAGCCCTGAAGGTCCTCCGTTCCATTCCTGAGGATATTTGATATGATGGCATTGACTGCATGCTCTCTGCTAGGTTTGCTTTGCACATTAGAGACCCTGAAGAAGGGGCTGCAAGGATGCTGATAGCAGCCCTTGCCAAAGACACAGTGTCAGTGAAACAATGCTTGTGCTCTGCTGGCATACACAGAAAGTGCCCAAAAATCTGGAGGGGGGTGTGGTGGTGCATTCGCCCCACCACTCCTGGACTGTTCTACGATCTCAGGAATTCCCATTAGGCCTTGGCTATTCTGTAATGAGTTGGACGGTTAAGCATTCCTTGACCATACCAGGAACTTTTGCATGGGTAAGGTGCGGAGTGGCACTGACCGTACCAAGAATTTCTGTTGCCTGGCTAAGGAGTGAGAGCAGGAATAATCAGTCATCCCTTGACAGCCTTGGAACATCCCTTTCCTGGATCATAGCTCGAGTGGAATGGTACCAGTGTTACTGGAATTCCAGTAATCTGCCGATGACTAAAGCCAGAATCAACAGCGGTCCTAAGTGAGACACTCTGACCTCTTCTGGACCGCAGCGGGCTGCGATCAGCATCTCCCTCTGAGGGGGACACCTCTCAGAGCTTGCAAACTCTCCAGTTTGCAAAAATCAGACGACCATCATTGAAAGTTGATGATGGGACCTGGGCTGATACCCTTCACTCCTTGAGGCTCAACCCTTTGTCCGTTGCGAAAATGCCAAGACATTTGACATGTATATTTCACTGAACTCGAGGGGAATTTTTAACAGGTATACCTTTGTTTATATATATATATCTTTGTGTGCATACGTGCGTGAATTGATCCAGGTATGCAATAGCAAGTATAGTATAGATATTGCCCTTTTGAATCTATGGTAAAGTCACTGTTGTGATTGTAGTAAATTCTACTGAATTACTTTGTAAGTGTTAACATGATCAAGTTCTGCTAAATCTTGTGATTCACCTCAAACTGTGAATGAACCTCAGACTGCTGCTACACACATAATCCCTTTAGACATAAACCGTTGCCCAAGTCTGGGACTAGGAGCAGATCCAGCTGCACCTAAGCTCCATCAGGAGTTTAGAAAGCAAGAGGGTCTTCTCTGAACCTTGTGACTCAGTAGGTGGCTCTCCCTTACTCTTTTGTATTCCTTCCATTAGACATAAACCGTTGCCCAAGTCGGGGACTAGGAGTGGATTCAGCCACACCTAAGCTTTATCAGGAGTTTAGAAAGGAAGGGGGTCTTCTCTGACGCTCCTGACTCAATAGGAGCATCTTTCCTACCTTTTTACACCTCCAATCTCTGTGCAAATCATGAAAAATCAATTCTAACTTGATTTTCCTTTGTATGTTTCTCCCTTACCCTTTTGTGTCTTCAGTCTCTGTATAAATCATTCTAGTTTGCTTCTAACTTGATTTTCCTTTGTATGCTTCATCCATGTATTAAGTAATAGAGCGGACCTTGCCATCAAACTTTGTGAAGTCACGCTTTTATAAATTCCTATTAAATGACTTTTGCTAATACCTTTGACGGTGATTCTTTAAGCGGTCCAAACCACTCATTCATGACATGGTGCCATGAACTGCAGTAGAAATTCAGGTCAATATTCCTTCTATCCTTACAGACCCAGACACTGGGTGAAAGAATATAAGGAGCAGAGCAAGGAAGCAAAGCCTTTCAAAAAACCATTGGAGACTCCTGAGCCAGTTTGCATCCAGGACACACGTTTAACAGAGCACAGTGAGCCAGCTGACATTTCTGAGGTAGACCTGGTGACTATTTCATGAGCAAGTGGGAAATGCCATATTTCTTAGCAGACTGTTAACAAGGAAACAGCCTGAGACAACACTAAAATTATTATTCACTCTCTAAATTTCGTGAAAAGAGTTTGATCTGTACCACAGATATTAAAACTTCTATCAGTTTATCAGTTCTACATATAAGACTTTTTGCTTTAGCATCCCCATTTGTGAATGTCTCATGCAAGATAATTAAGGTAATTTCCTAATATCTCCTTTTAACAAAATCAGTTCCATTAAAAAGTGAAGATAAAGATGGGGAGAACAGAGGAAGATATAGAAACTGCTATATAACATAACTGATTGATTTATAGTATCTTTAATAGACTGATCTAATGTGTCTAATATGTCTATGTCTAATTCCAGCCTCATTTGAAAGAAAAAAAAAAAAGCATTGCCAAAGGATAGCCCATTTTCAAAAGCCAGAAATTTCAAGAATAACAACAGTTTCCCCACACAGATCTTACAGGCTGCCCTTATCAATAACCAGCATGGAAAGTTCAAAAAAAAAAAAGAGTACATGAACCAGGTGAAGTAGAAAGTAAAACCTCCAACCTCCAGTAGTCCCACAGCATCAGGAAAACCTATCCTGCAGTCATCACTCCATTCTCTTCACACTTGTAAAAGATATCATTAAGCTACATATTTACAAATCTAGAACAAGCCCTAGTTCTTCAAAAACCAGTCCCAGACTTTTAAAATCACCCTGATGACTCTCCTGGATCACTGCAAACAGGGGTCAGGATTAAAGCAGGATGGAAACATATTACAGATTGCCTCAGAAGGCAGTCCTTGGGGAAGTACATTTGTAAATAAAAGCAAAGTATGAAGAATTTCTAATTCTGAATCTCCCGTTCAGTTTTCCCTTTTATTGAAAATAGTGTATTAAAACACACAAACTGCCTCTGCAGCCTGACATTCTCTTTTAGTCTCTGGGTGCTACTGGAAAGGAACAGTCTTTTGATTTATTTTGCCCTTCGGAGCCTATTACTCTTATCCATCTAAAGTACAAGTGTTTCTTCTTTGCAGTATATTTCTTTGCAGAAATGTCTCTTGTTTCCAAAAAATATGCATTTTTTTTAATGACACCCTACTTTTCACAATATTTTCTATTTCTTAAGCAATTCTAAATGAATGAAATGAAAAACAGGCATATATAGGAAATTTAGGGTGATTTCAACATAGCATACAAGCTACTGTATTGTAAATGACCATCTTATAAAATGATGCAGTCCTGTTTGATTTCAATCGCAGTTAAAAGTAAAATAAAGCCATTTCCTGGTTGATTTCAGTTGGAATTGGAGATAGTTTTTCAATATGACCCTCGGCAGTGCTTAAAAAAGTGGGGGAAAGAGGAAGATAAGGCACTGAATGAAATAAATGGATCCAATCTGAACCCAGTTACTTCAGAAGTTGATAGCATATTGGAAAGGCAATGTGCAACCAGAAACCTCAGCCATAAGAAACTTAATGATGGATGAAAATGAAAAACGTCAGGATGCCTATTTATCTATGAGAATTAGAATCCTTTAAACAAGTTATGAGCTAAAAGAGCTGTACCTAAACCGAATTTTAAGCCAATTAGAAATGAATGAAAAATCTAATTTAAATGGACATCATCTTTCACTAATATTAGAAAAACAATACTTTCTACATTTTATTGGAGGTGATAAATTTATTGTGACACCTGAACAGGACAGCTATTTCATACTACAAGACAGTTTCTTCTGCTTAACAAATAGCCAAAACTAACCCTCATTTTTGAATTTTATTTCCTGGTAGGGAATCATTCATAATTGTAAATTATTTCCATTACTTTTTCCTATAATGGATGGGTTAAAACAAGCTTTTATTGGCATAATCAACAAAACCAGTTTGAACTTTACTGCATCATTATACAATTATATCTAGGAAAATTCTGTCTAATAATCCAAAAATTAAACTGTTAATCCGCATGATGCATGTTAGTTATAAGGTGCTGGATTCTGCTCTCCTCTATACCTCTGAAGTTACGTATCTTTACATTCATAGCAATGTAACTGAGATCAGATCTGGTCTACTACATCTAACTTCCCAACATGTTTTTGACATCAGCTGGCCATTATATAGTGCATGGCAGTCTTATGAGTTACATTGCTATCTATTATCCTCTAAAAAGCCACAGGTGAGACAAAATTCAGGTTATGAACTCCCTTTTCTCCCTTCCTACACATATACACGCAGACTACAGTAGAGAGAAGCAGAATAACCTGCAAGGTCAAAGACTTTATCATCTCCTGGCTTGTCCGCAGAGGTGGCTGCTCCCTTCAAGGGCTGGCAAGAAGATGTATGGGGAGGAAATGTACATGGTTTTGAACCAGGAGAGGAGGAAATCTTTAGGGCTTTATACTGCAGCTACCATGGACACCACTGAAGAAACAAGCCCTTAAAGTTTTGCTGATCCAAAGGTTGGAGCTCAGTGCAGAACATCAAATAGAGAGGTAAGAGGCAACCTTCTCTCTTATTCTCTCTGTAGATGAACTACATGTGGAAAATCCCTCACAAGAAGCAGCAACATAATTGCAGAGACATAATTTCCTATCATCTAATGCAGTTCAAGCCTACTGATTTCATGGGTGTTTCCATGACATAAATGAGAGCAGAGAAATGCCCTTCTGTATCAGAATTAATATGCCAATTTCCTTGGAAGTTGTTATTGTACATCACAGCAAAAATGGTGCCAAATGATGAGCAATGATACTTCCTATCCACAAATAAATAGGGTATTTAGTAGTGCTGCGGTCTATGGTATATCATTACACTGAATTGTTTTAAGGTCAAACAGATACTGTAAGATTATTTTTAAAATGGTTACAGATGAATTGGATCTGACCATAAACTGTGTGTTTTTTTAAAAAACTATTATAATAAACATAATCTTTGTTTCATTCATTGGCTCTGATCTGATACAATTTTAATGTACATAGAAAGACTTAGATTATACTATCCTCACTATCTGTTATATCACTTAACAGAAAAAGAGGTGAATCTGCTTGACAATAAATAGGAAAATCATGATTTTTCTTAAATATGCATTCCAAAGCATAGCCATTAAACTGATAAAATTTTTAGCTTGAAAAATTTGCGCTGTCATCCAAAGCAAAATTTCATATTTCCAGCTCTCAGTCACTACCAAACTTTTGCTTAGAAAATTAAAAAGTATGTATTTTCCTTCTGAAAGGAAATACAAAAGCAAAAGCTTATAAGAATCCTGCCATCTGAGTAATTGTACAAAAATTGCTTTTCCTATCCATAATAGAAGCTTACTTTAGCACTGAATGGAAATCTTCAATTGGAATGCCACAGTGTGTTACTTTAATTCCAGATACGTAGCTCTTCACTATTGTCACTTTACTAGTATGGCATTTTCTTGTTTTCTGCTGAGGACATCTAACCCAATGCTAGGAGCACTTGCCTGGAATAATTACAAAGAATTCTAGCCCTTGAAGAAACTATATGGGAGGAAAAAAAGAGAATACAAAAACAAATCTAAATAAACTAAACATCTCCCAGAAAGTTCTTATTCTCTAAAAGTTAGCCATTGTTTCCATACTCCAGATTTTTGGAATAATGTTGCATGAACAGATGTTCCCCTACAGAGTCCCTTACTATACTGAACATTCATAACTTTTTAAAAAGTCCTTCGAAAGATTGCTGCTTATACAACTTTCATTACCAGCATCCAAGTCTCATAGTTTTCAGTACATTCCTCCCCACAAGAGGGGGTGAGCAGGGCTGGTCTGTGGGACTTGGACAACTGCTGGACGTCCAGGCTACAGAGCACCCCTGGGCTCAGAGGTACAGCTGCGTGGTAAGGGGGTGCAAGATGGGGAAAGGACAGGCCAAAATCTAGCTTTTATTGATGGCCTTCAAGACCATAATGGCAGCTCTGTCAAATAGTAAGGAAAACTGCATGAAAAACTTTGTTCTTTGATGCTCTGTGAAGGTAACAGAAGGAAGAAAACAGCTCAGGGGTACAGAGACTAAGATCCTCACAGCAGAGAAAGGTGATATTTTTCAACCCATCTAAACGATTCAGGCTCCTATCAGCATTTGAAAACAACAATAAAAAATAATCAAGACACAAAAAGCAAAAAGCCTGGGAGATATGAAGGTCCTCTGATGTGTTACTCAGATTCATGCTTAGTGCTATGTCATGTGCCATAAACTAGCTGTTGGCAACTTCTGAAAAAAAATTCTTCTAATTACCGTTACATGCAGGACCATAATACAGGTGGTTTTAGATGAGCTGATGCAAGCAGGCAAGTAGGCATTCAGCTGATGCAAAATTTCTTTATAGAGAATTTCCCTGTCTACCAGTTGCAAACTCACAGAAAGGAACATACAGAAGCTCGTCAATGTCTTGCAAGTGGTAGATTAAGTCATGGCTGGATGAAAAGGTACTTGCTTTCCTTGGCAGGTAAAGACCACTGCAGTAGCATCTCCACTCCTTAACCTCTTTACTAATTTGAAACTGCTCTAGGATCACAGTTCAGCCATAGTACACTGCACAACCAGAAAAAGGACTATGGAAAAATGGCTCTGCAATTTTCCTTCTTGAGCAGCACTGATACCACCTCTGTTACTATTGAGCTGTATTTCTAACCCCATCAGCAGTTTTAAACCATTCTCCTGATCACCAGTTCTCTTGCACTGAGCACTGCAGAATACACTTAGCATATGCAAGGCTAATTAAAACAAAATTCTAATTAGTACCTTTCTGTTTTTGAATCTATATAGCATCATATATTGAGAATTAATTAAAAATAAAATTAATTATGCATTGGTATTTATCTCGGGTTATCAGCAGACAATCTATGTAAAATATGATATCTGGTTAAAGATAGGTCACCTATTAATTAAGAACACTGTGACCAAACTAACGGATGGAGGTCTTAGTAAATCATAATAATGGCATTAATGAGAGCCATGACTTGCATTTAAAAGATATTAATGTGTACTTTGAAGAAATAATGGTATCAGAGCAGCATCCATTTACTCTCATCAAGCCCAAGCCTTGTCATAAACACAGGTTATTCTCTTTTGAACACAATATATTACCAGCTACATTCTCTCTTTGATGCATAAAGATCTACACTCTCAACCTGGCACCTTTTGAGGACAGTCCATGCCCTGCTTTATTTCTCAAATTCTATAAATTATGTTTATTTGTGGAGGATGGGACAAAAGTATTTAAAGAGCAGTGAGTGCACTCCTGTTCACATTCTTCAGTGTTAAGAATGATGTCAATGTAATCAGCATTCTTAATTATGTCCTTGAAACGCGATAAGTTTGCAAATCACTTAGATCTTAAAAACAGAAGCAGAAAAAGAAAAAGAGGCAAGGGGTTATTTGAAATAAGAACCCATTCCTTAGAAAGAAACCCTAATTTACAGAAGGTCCTGATTACTGTTGCTTTACCAAGACGTTGCTGAAAACAGAGAAGTGATTTATTTGTGGCATGACCTTGACAAAGCTACTCCCTTCTGCAAGGAGAAAATTGAAAAGTAGTATCTGGCAATGACACATTAGCACTGAAACGCAAATCTGTATATTAGGATTCCTGTCATTGTTTTTTATTTTTCTTTTTTCCTGGAGCAGGAAGAAAATGTCTCTTGAATTTCATTCATTTAAGACTCAAACTTCTCAGATACAGAGCAGTGCTGAAAGATGCTGAGTACAATGAATTTTTCCCCCCATCACCACAACCATCCCCTTTGGGAGATGAAGAAGCGTTGTCCCAGCCTCCCAAAGGAACACATCTTTAATAATTAACTAGTTTCTTGATCCAGCTATCTATGAAGTCAATAGGAATCTTTCTCTTGATTTCAGTAGAACTGTACTGAGCTCTCAGTATGTTCAGTGTGAGTTTCCTCTGCATAAAGACTGCGGGGTTTGCCATTAGATTTCTATCTTTTGAGGGGCCAGATTTTGCAAATTGAAGAATTCTCTCAGCTCTTGCTGAAATCAATGGAATTCACAGGAGGTGCTAAGCTGGAAGTTCAGCACCCCATCTGTATCCTGCCTTTTGCAGCAGCCATAAAGTTATGCTAGGAGACTGGATTATGACAGTCTTGTGCAAGCAGATATGCTTAATGACTCTTTTAGCTAATCTGCGCAATCGCCTCAGTACATAGGACATCGTTCATAAAAGTATTTGCCAGTGTGCACAGCAAATGCTTTAAAAGTTGAAAATTTCTAATTAAATATATGAAACAGGGCTTTGGGGGAAACAAAAAGCCCAGCATACAATTAGCATCCTCAAAAAGTCTGAGGTAGAGCAAGATCATCATATTCTGCCCCAAGGTACCTCACATATTTCTACCATTTTACACATCTCTTATTAATAGGCCAACTGAGTGAGAAATAGTGTAACAGTGGCCAAATCACAGATAAAACTCCAGGAGAATTTCTGACAGATTGCAACATAATTCCACTCTTTTCATTATTTGTTTGTTTGTATTTTAGTTGCCAGACACTTTCACAGATCCATTTTTAATGCAGAAATTTATTATTTGTCCTTTAATGGTTTCATAAAATATTTACTACAGTCTGTTTAAATAAAGAAATGACATCATGCATAAAAAATGAAAAATAATGTGTCTGTAATAAGCTAGAGGTTACATTTAATGAAACAATGCCCATAAATGAAATTTCATTGTGAGTGCTGATAATGCTCATTTCAGATGAATGCACTTTGTATTTATTAGTTTTAAGCGTGTTCATCCTCAGCTTCTGTAATCAGAATTACAATATCCACTCAGATGAGAAAAGTAATTAAATCATTAAGACATACTTTCTTAGGGTTGGGTGATTCTATGGATATGCAACAGTTGGCTGGCTCGTGCCCTAAGCCCCTAGTGCAATAGATTAATTGTTTTCTCATTATTTTCCAGGGGGTATCTATCCTCATAACAATATGCAAGCACAGTCTAAGTAAAGGCTATGTGCCTCGTGCGCACTCCAGCAACATGTGTATATAACATTGTGCTACTGGCACAAAAGGCATCAGATTCCTTGTAGGAATAGCTGTAGAGAATTACTTGCCACATCATGCTTGAGGCAAGAGTCATGAATGGCAGAGAGATGGCTATTGGACATTGTCAAGGTTTGGTAGACATTGGACTCTGTTATTTGTTTAACCTATATTCAGTGGATTAGATGTAGAGCTGTATATCTAGAATTCACTTTACATACACAAATTCAGTAGAACCCGCTCCACAGAAGGATAAATTATGAAGCCTGCATTCATATATTCAATGACTCTGTCCTCATATGTTGCAAGTTTTCCCGAAAATGCTACGGAAAAGTTCAGGAGGTTCATAGTCCTTTAAGGTTTGCACAAATACTATAAATGTTAGACCTTCTGCCCAGGACGGACCATGTCTATTGAGAGTATTATCCTGTGGTCCTCTCACAGCATCAGCCCTGTGCCACAAGAGAAGAAAGTTTCAATACCCCCCCACCTTGTCCCCATCTCCTACATCTCAGTCCCATCCTGTTTGCATTGCCAGTGTACAGATTATGAAAAGCAACACTGTCGAGCTAGTAATCAGATAATGTCACCATTATAGTTGGGTAACAGGAACTGATGGAAGAGTTAAAAGCTTTCTAGCATTCCTTATAAATACACTTTTATTTTGGTGCTTCAATCAGTCCTTAGAGGGGGAATTTCAAAAGGTTGCCTTCCCAGAGTTAGGCTCCTAAGTGTTATTTGCATGTATCCCTGATTCACATATGCACTTGTAAAGTCCCCAGTACTGGTGCCTGAAGTCATCTTAATTTTAGATGTATACAGTGAAGGTGTATACACCTCATGTTCTCTTTATAGTCAGTGAAAAGAAATTACACAGAGCTGTGGTTCGTATATGCACAGGGAGAAGACACGAATGGCCAAAGCTCAATTAGAGTGGAAACTGGCTGGTGTTGTGTCAGATAACAAGAAGGCCTTTTTTTAAGTACGTTAATAGCAAGAGGAAAGCAAACATAAGCATTGGACCGATACTCATTGAAGATGGTTGTCCAACTACTAAGGATGTAGAAAAAGCGGAGGCATTCAATGCATTTTTTGCCTCAGTTTTTAATAATACTGATAGACCTTGGGCTGCCCGGTCCCCTGAGTTGGAGGGATATGAGTGTGGGCACAGTGACTTTCCATTTGGGGACACTGAAATTGCAAGGGACCAGCTGTATCAGTGGAATGTTCACAAGTCCATGGGGCCCAACAGGATTCACCCCAGAGTTCTGAAGGCGCTAGCGTATGTTATGGCAGAACACCTCTCGATCATCTACCAAAGGCCTTGGGAGTCTGGGGATGTCCCTGCTGACTGGAAGCTAGGTAATGTTATTCCAATTTACAAGAAGGGTGTGAGGGAAGACCCAGGAAACTATAGACCCGTTAGTCTAACCTCAGTTCCTGGAAAACTTATGAAGATCATACTGGGTACTATTGAAAGGTATTTAAAGAGTAATGCAATCATTAGGCAGAGTCATCACGGGTTCACAAAGGGAAACTCCTGTCTAACTAGTCTGATATCCTTCTATGATAAGGTCACCCACCTAGTGGATGAAGGGAAGGCAGTGGATGTAGTTTTTCTGGATTATAGTAAGGCTATATATGTTACTGTCCCTCACATATCATATCATATCATATGATACTGTCCCTCACAGCACCCTTCTGGACAACTTGTCCAGCTGTGGGATGGCGCACTGGCTGAAGGGCAGAGCTCAAAGGGTTGTAGTGAATGGGGCTACATCTGGCTGGCAACCAGTCACCAGTGGTGTTCCTCAGGGCTCAGTCGTAGGGCCAGTCCTGTTCAATATATTTAGCAATGATCTGGATGCAGGAATCAAATGCACCATTAGCAAGTTTGCTGATGATACCGAACTGGGAGGTGCTGTTGACTCTCTTGAGGAACAAGAGAGACGCCTTCTAGAGGGATCTAGATAGATGGGAGCATCGGGCTATGATTAATGGGATGAAATCTAACAAGTCAAAATGCCAGATTTTGCACCTAGGACAGAGCAACACCAGGCACAAGTATATATTGGGAGAGGAGTGGCTGGAGAGCAGCCCTGCGGAAAGGGATCTGGGGGTGCTGGTTGACAGCAGGCTCGGTATGAGTCAGCAGTGTGCCCTGGCAACCAAGAGGGCAAACTGCGTCCTGGGGTGCGTCACAGTATAACCAGCCGGTCAAAAGAGGTGACTATGCCCCTGTACTCAGCATTGGTGCAGCCTCACCTCAAGTACTGTGTGCAGTTCTGGGCCCCACAATTTAAGAATGACGTGAAGGTCCTTGAATGCATTCAGAGGAGGGCAACAAAGCTGATGAAAGGCCTGGAAGGAATGTCCTCTGAGGAGCAGCTAAGGGCTCTGGGTTTGTCTAGTTTGGAGAAAAGGAGCCTGAGGGGCAACCTCATTGCTCTCTGCAGCTTCCTCAGGAGGGGACATGGAGAGGGAGGTGCTGAGCTCTTCTCCCTGGGATCCAGTGGTAGAACTTGTGGGAATGGTGCAAAGCTGCATCAGGAGAGGTTCAGACTAGACATTAGGAAATGTTTCTTTACCAAGACGGTGGTCAAACACTGGAACAGGCTTCCTACAGAAGTGGTTGATGCCCCAAGCCTGTCAGTGTTTAAGAGGCATTTGGACAATGCCCTTAGTAACATGCTTTAACTTTTGATGAGCCCTGGAGTGGTCAGGCAGTTGGACAAAATGTTAAAGTTGCAGGTCCCTTCCAACTGAAATATTCTATTCTATTCTGTTCTATTCTATTCTGTATGACACAGGAAGTGATTCATCTGATCCTAAAGCACATCTCTAAAATGGGTTAATACTCTATAGATGTCCACCTTATCAGATTAATCCTGTTCTCAAGTATTATCATCTTCTCCTAAATGTAAACCTACCCCCTACAACATAAAAATAATTTTCCCAGTGGTGATTAACTTCTATTGAAAATTTCTGACATTTACAACACTATGGTGCTTTAAAATTTATTATTCTATATGACCATGAAGAGTGAAAAAACGAAAAAAAAGATGGTGTTAATATGATGTTAAGGTGCCAAAAGTAATATTAATGCAGACACCATGCATATTCTGTAATTTTTTCTTTTAAGTGCTGGGCTGGAAACTGTTTTCCTGTCCAACAGAATATTTCCACATTTTTAAATATTCCAACTCCATGTGAGGACAAGATAAAATGATGTGAGGAAA
Organism: Pandion haliaetus; assembly: GCA_013401275.1. Taxonomy (NCBI): domain Eukaryota; kingdom Metazoa; phylum Chordata; class Aves; order Accipitriformes; family Pandionidae; genus Pandion; species Pandion haliaetus. The sequence goes on along the minus strand of VYZV01011253.1, from coordinate 46,735 downwards.
AGAGAGGAGAGAGAAAGGACTGGCAGATACCCACTCAAGCAAGACAGTAAGACCAATGATTAGGCCTTTACCTTAGATGAACATGCTCTCATCCACACCAGTAACTTGAACCAAGCACAGTGAAAACTTGAAAGTGCATATTCTTCAGTTGTCCAGGCTATTGGCTATTCTGTGCAGTCAGTCTCTCCTTTTGATGAGAGACTCCCTTCTGAGCCTAAGAAACCATTTTCAAATAAAAGTTGAATAAAAATTTTATTTGATTCCCAAAACATCTCTACTTGCTACATTTCCAACTTAAAGCAGTAATAATCTACATACTTCGCTAGGAAAAAAACCCCAACAAATCAGAAGTTGGAACAGTTATTAGAAACTTTCTTTTGTATTATATTTTGACATTTCAGTGTTGAGGAACTTAAAAGTTAATAGCAGCAGATTACCAAGTATTTTGTTCCTCTGCTAAGAAAAAGAAAGGAGAGGGGAAAGAGCTCTTGCATAGTAAGTTGATTTTTAAATGTTCCAGTTAGACTTTGAAGTTCTTCATTCACTGAGTTGATTGTTAGTAAGTAAATTTACATTTTCTGTGAGCTTTGTGTTAAGCTAGGCAAGTAAAAAATGCTTTTTCAATCATGTATGACTCTATTTTTATTTTTCCCTCAAAGCAAGAAAAGTACTGATTCCTTATATAAAAGAATCTATGTGTGAAGATCTGAGTTTCAAGCTTCAAACATTTTGCTGCAGTTCTGTTCAAAATAAAAAAATTGTAGTTATATATACATTTAAACAATAGAAAAAGTGTTCTTTCAACACAAACCTGTAACTCAAAACGAGATGAAGGGATTGTATCTCAACAATTGTATCAACTTCTCAAATATACTATTTTCTCAGATACAGACAAGCACGAAAAACATCAAGCTCCTAAATGACTGTTTCAGAAAGACATCCAATTTTTTAGGCCCTCAATTACTACATATATGACCAGTGGCTGCTATTAAAGAGCAAGAGTAAGCTGCTGGTCAAAATAATTGCATTATAGACTACACCATACTTATAGTCATCATTTTGACATCTGATAGATACAAGACTTTGATTTGACAGTGAAACTATAAATTCAGACCATTAGAACTTCATTTCTGACATTAAAACAAGAAAATCACTTTGTTATGAGAACATAATAAGTCCTGTGATCAATAGGCACCTAAAGGATGTTCTTCCAGAGATGAAAAATAATTTAAAAGCAATTTTGCTAAAACATCTGTATGCTACTTATTAACTCACATGCTTAAATCTCTTGATAAGGAGATTAACCTTAAGCATTTTGTAAGGTGCAAGTAGTTTGTCTCTGAGTTTTTAAAAACTGCTAACTAAACAATACCACCTTTTGTCAGGCATAGATATAACTCACTTTTTTGGTAATTTTGAAATTTGACAAGAATATTTTTACATTTTGGGAGAGAGTTAATAACTTACATTGTGTAGACAAACACTTTTAAGATTGGCCACTATTTAAAATGCTGTGAAATTCTTCATGATTCATGACAGTGAAAATTCATGATCTTTTGCAATATTTTTGAGCTGCTGTGGTGAAGGTGCTACCCTTGCAAGGTAAGAAAAGCTGCAACAGGAACAAAGGCACACACAAGAATTGAAATATCTACAAAGGTTGAGCTACAAAAATGTGGTGGTCAAAAACACTAACATAAACATAGATGGATAAATGGTTAAAAAGGAAAAGAACACAAACAAAATTGTATGTTGTTGAAGGCTTGCACAATAAAGAACTTAATACAGCAAGAAAATGAAATTGCTATTAGGAAAACAAAGCTGCATCCATCCTTTAGCGTGACTGAGGAGTTCTGAGAGTGGACAGCTGTAACTGCAAGAATAACTAATAAAGCAGGTTTGGAACTTGTCATTGGAAAAATTTTCTAACACGTTTCCTTTAGGAAATATGAAAATGATGGCTCCCCAGATGCCGCTCTGGAAGGTTCCCCTCCATTTCCCTTTCTCCCAACTGACAAAATGCTTCCATGGCCATTGCTGGAAAGCTGAAAAATTCCACTGCAGTTTTCTCAAATGTTTTTTTCCATTAATTCTTAACCACAAAAATTCTGGGGACTTGCCTTCTCACCTTGATTAAGGGTTATTTTTTTAACAATTTTTTCAACAGAAATAATTTCCATTTTCTCATCAGTCTTAATAATAAACATCCTGTCACTTAAAAAATGTTTTTTGTTTCTCATTAATCTCTAAAACATGAAAGTGAGCCTTTTCAGTAATTCTTTCAGGCAGAAACAGGGGAAACCTGAAAATACTAAGACCTTAAGTGAAGGAGAAACTGCTATGTCTGATGTGAAAATACCATTTTATATAATAGTGGTAGGAGTTTCTCCAGAGTGCTGAGTATCCATATAAGGCTATAATTATACAGCTATGTCAAGATTCCACTTACATGTAATCTGAACTGCATCCAGATATATATGATAGGTAACACAATACTTTTATACTTCTCTTTAAAGAGAAATATTACATTCATGTTGATGAAGCAATAACTGAAATATTTGCTCAACAAATTGTTAATTCAATAAAAATCGCTTTTATGCCCACTTATGAAGTGGTCAGAAAGATTACAACATTACTTTATTCATACTTACTCTATTAAACAGCTGAATGAGACCAAGCCCTAATAACTCTATTTTAATTATTTTATTTATGATTTGGTACCATTTTGGTACAGGAAAAATAGAACGCATTCTCCAGAATTTGAGAAGTAATTTACCTGAAAATGAGAGAAATTACTTCCAAAAGGTGTTGAGCTGTATCTATTTGCAATTCTTGGCTATATCAGATGAAAGTTAAGACTTTACTACTGCAGCTTCATGAATAGTTATCAAAATCATGCAATAAATAGCATTACTGTTTCCTGACTATGTGACCCAATTGTGCTAAACTACTTTCCACTTTGGCACAAATACAGAATTGATTAAATAAACCTTTTGTGAAGGTTTACAATTCACCAGCTCCAAAGAAAGTTTTACTTGTACAAATGTGCACAGACAATAATGGGAGAACATGCTGAACTGAAATCTACTTGGACAAATTTTCAGCAGCAGATTTCCATACTAGCCAGTCATCCCTGTTAGTTTGTGGTGCACAGTGTCTGACAACTGAAAAATATGTAAATTGCTCTATACTTGTTATGAACACTCCTCCAGATTTTGTTCAAAAGCTGTAACAGACTGGGCTGCTCAGCATAATTTTTTGAAGCATTTGCAAAGCTGGTACCAGATCCTGCCCTCTTTCCATATGTATACCCCTCATTTGATTTCCATGGCAGAAACACCCATTTAGCTACATGAAGAAAGTCATTTAGCCTCAACTCCATTTCCCTCAACTCTATTTTCCTCCCATTATACATACACACTACACTGAAATTTTCAGTCTTGGTTATTATTTATGGAGAGCTTTCAGGATTACCTTTTACAGCTGATTTATAAAAGTAATCACCTGCCTCAGACCAGAATGTAGCACTTGAACTTAAAATGCTGCTTCTGATTTGAAAGATGTCATCTGCTTGAGTAAATTCCTTCATTTGAAGAACAGAGAATCTTTTTGTGATAGAAAAAAAACACAAATTAATTTAAAATTCAGAATAATCTTTTTACTGAAACCAACTGAATATATATGCAGCTTGCATTGGATAAATATTGTATTTTTAATTAATTGTATAATGAGATGTGTGCATTGTGAAAACATATATGCACATATTATTTCATTAACAGCCATTTGAACCAGTAATACTCAGGGTTCAAAGCAGATTCTGTTCTTTATGTGCATCCTTATGAGAAGCCTAGATTCCATTTTAAAGGGAAACATTACACTAAATAAAATTGATTCAAGCAATATCAAAAACACGCCCAAAATCTGTCTCTCAGATATACAGGGCAGCTTTCAGATCTTGCACAGACTTCTGCTCTAATGCTCTCTGCTCTACATAGGACCTTCTACAGCCCCTGTCAGCAGTATAAACCAACTGCCTGGTAGAAAGCAGAAAGAACTCCTGGTAGAAGGAATAAAACATGCCACCTCTGAAACAGGCAACTTTTGATGTTCACTCCCAACTTTTTAGTCACTCCCAGTTTTTTAGTTGGTACTTTGACCTGCTAAACCTCTGGGAATGTTCCAGTGGCCACACCATAATTTTTACTTTATTGGTGTCTGTCCTGGTATCGGCTGCGATAGAGTTAATTTTCTTTCTAGTAGCTGGTATAGTGTTGTGGTTTGGATTTTGTATGAGAAGAATGTTGATAACACACTGATGTTTTCAGTTGTTACTAAGTAGTGTTTCTATCAAGTCAAGGATTTTTCAGCTTCTGATGCCCAGCCAGCAAGAAGGCTGGAGGGGCACAAGAAGTTGGGAGGGGACACAGCCAGGGCACGTGACCCAAACTGGCCAATGGGGTATTCCATACCATGTGATGTCACGCCTAGTATATAAACTGGGGGGAGTTGGCCTGGGGGGGCTCAGGAGCTAAGTGGGCCCAAGTCAGTGGGTGGTGAGCAACTGCATTGTGCATCACTTGTTTTGTACATTCCAATCCTTTTATTACTATTGGCATTTTATTACTGTTTTTATTATCATTATTAGTTTCTTCCTTTCTGTTCTACTAAACTGTTCTTATCTCAACCCACGAGTTTTACCTTTTTTTTTTTCCCTGATTCTCTCCCCCATCCCACTGGTGGGGGGGGGAAGTGAGTGAGCAGCTGCATGGTGCTTAGTTACCAGCTGGGGTTAAACCATGTCAGCGTCCAATGCTTTGGGATCTAAAGAACCATCCAAATGGTAGAACAGACCCTTTCGTCTTAAATTAAATAGCCAGTTCAACTGTACGAATTTTACATGTGGTTTATTTTTCTTCTCTATAGACAAGCCTGCGTTTATTATATAACAGAAGGTGGCATTCCAGATTGTTTGCATGATGTAGACACAAGGGTTTCATTTTTAGCACACTTCATAAGTATTTTGCATAGACAGATGAAGATGCACAACACACTGTAAGCAAAAGCAACATTTCATGCCTTCATTTCATAATTAGGCTTAGCTCTTAACAAGTCACATTCTAATTCCCACCAAGCAAGTATGAAGAGGGCATCTGATCTCAAATACCTTATTCATGCAAAGAATAGGTTCAGCTAAAGTGCAACAATGAATAAAATATGGGAAACGTATTTCTGAAAGGTTATTTTACTGTGTCACCAAGTTAATTCTGGCACAAGATGACTCAAACCATCTGCAGCTTGAACAAGAAGAATTAAACATTTTGACAGGCCTGAAACCTCATACTTTGATTTTCCATTTTTTAAAATCCCAGTTTAATTCCACCCCACTCCTCCCTTTTTCTAATGCACTCTTTGCCATTATCTCTCCATTAAATCCAAGTAGTGAAAACCCCCCACTGTTTGACACTCTTAACCATAGGTTGCTAAGGTTGAAATGAAGTACATGTTAGTTGTTTCAAAACAGTCACCTTGCTCAGAATGCAGAATCCAGAACTTTTTGCAAGGCTGACTTACAGCAACCTTAACATATTACCCACAGTTTGTGTGGGTTTGAAATGCAAATGTTTACTTTCTACTGTAACATAAACATGGTTTGTTATGCAGGGCACTGACACTTCTTATCATACCTCTAAGAAATGGTATAACTGCCACACTTAAACACATTTCTTAACACCAGGATGCTTGAAATTCATACTTTGGGTAGCAACAATGTATAACAGTGAATGCATAAACCAATATACACTGACCCTCAGTTGAAAATTTAGGCTCTAATTCAGGAAAAAATCTGCAGCATACTCTTCTGTTTAAGAAAGCATTTAAATATTGTTCTCTATGAGGATGGAATTTTTAATGTACTTATGTTAGAGAATGTCACTGCATCCCATCCGTACATATTTTTTTCTTCTCCTGCCCCTTTTCCCTGCCATCTGCCTTTCAGTGTTAATTACATTTATCTGTCTAAAATTTTGCCACATGCCACATTTTTTATTCAGCCAAGTGCTATAGTGCACATTCATTTTACTGGAGAATTTATGGCTAAAAGGCCCTCTTTTTTCTGTCCTTTATGGAGAAGAACAGTTCTAGTTTTAATGCTTTGGCACATAATCTTTAATAGCATCCATGCATCTGCTCCTGAACTCCTCACTTAAGCTCCTTGTGTATCATCCAAGACGGAAGCTGTAATGCAGAGAGAACATTTTTCATCACACCATTTCCACACTGGCTTCTCAATACTTTTCATTACTGCTGAATGCCTAGTCCCAAAACCTGAAAGATAAGTGAAGACACACAAAAGGTACACACCGGCCCGTCAGTCTAACTTCTGTGCCTGGCAAGATCATGGAGCAGATCATCCTGAAGACTGTGCTAGGGCACATGGAAACTAAAGAGGTGATTGGTGAAAGCCAACATGGCTTCACTAAGGGCAAATCGTGTCTGACAAATTTGGTGGCCTTCTACAACAGGGTTACATCATTGATGGATAAGGAAAGAGCAACTGACATCATCGATCTGGAATTGTGCAAAGCATTTGACACCGTCCCACATGACATGGGAGAGACATCGATTTGACGGACAGACCACTTGGTAGATAAGGAATTGGCTGGATGGTCACACTCAAAGAGAGTGATCCAAGTGGAGACCAGTGGCGTTCCTCAAGGGTCAGGCAGTATTGGGACCAGTGCTGTTTAACATCTTTGTCAGCAACATGGAGAGTGGGATTGAGTGCACCCTCAGCAAGTTTGCCAACGACATCAAGCTGTGTGGTGCAGTCAACATGCTGGAGGGAAGGGATGCCATCCAGAGGGACCTTGACAGGCTTCAGAAATGGGCCTGTGCGAACCTCATGAAGTTCAACAAAGCCAAGCGCAAGGTCCTGCACATGGTTCAGGGCAATCCAAGCACAAATACAGGCTGGGCAATGCGTGGATGAAGAGCAGCCCTGTGGAGAAAGGACTTGGGGGTGTTGGTTGATGAGAAGCTCAGCGTGACCTGGTAACATGCGCTTGCAGCCCAGAAAGCCAACCATATGGCTGCATCAAAGGAAGTGCAACCAGCAGGTCGAGGGAGGCGATTCTCCCCCTCTACTCCGCTCTCATGAGACCCCACCTGGAGTCCTGAGTCCAGCTCTGGGGCCCCCAACATAAGAAGCACATGGACCTGTTGGAGCGAGTCCAGAGGAGAGCCACAATGATGATCAGAGGGCTGGAGTACCTCTCCTGTGAAGACAGGATGAGAGACTTGGGGTGGTTTAGCCTGGAGAAGAGAGGGCTCCTGGAAGACCATACAGCAGCCTTCCAGTACCTGAAGGGGGCCTACAGGACAGATAGCGAGGGACTTTTTACAAGGGCAGGTAGTGATAGGACAAGGGGTATTGGCTTTAAACTGAAAGAGGGTAGATTTAGATTAGATGTCAGGAAGAAATCCTTCACTATGAGGACAGTGAGGCACAGGAACAGGTTGCCCAGAGAAATTGTGGATGCCCCACCCCTGGCAGTGTTCAAGGCCAGGTTGGATGGGGCTTTGAGCAACCTGGTCTAGTGGAAGGTGTCCCTGCCCATGGCAGGGGGGTTGAAAGTGGATGATCTCTAAGGTCCCTTTGTTAAAGGAGAAGCTGCTGCCTGAGCATTCACATACCAATCAAAGAGTTGCACACGCTCCACCCGAGAATTTAACTGCTACGACCAGAGTCCCTGTGCAGTGGGCAACTCCAGTGAGCTGACAGGTGTGCCTTTCGGCTCTTCACACACACACACTCATCCTCAGGTGCTTCTTCTCCCCTCAGGCTCGACCCCAGATTCCCCAAAGAAGAATCTTGAATCAAGGCCTTCAAAATAAAAAATGTAATTTAATCTATCTATGGGGCACAATTTTAGACAGCTCAAGTTGGGTGCCTCCAGATAGGCACCCCAAAAAACTAAAATCCCTGGGTCGTTATACCCTTACAATCTATGTTCCCGCCCCTCACACCACAGGTCTGTTCCAATAGTAATATTCGGGTCTGGGGTCTTCTTCTCTCTCATTGGGTCCTTTTTCTTGTCCCTAGGCAGGTTCTTTCTCCTTCCTGTTTTTTAGGCTTGTTGTTACATCTCCTTTTCCTAGCTCAAACTGGTTCTGGGGCTTTCCGAATTTTCTTACTCCTCCAGAGAATAGGTCTACATTAAGCAAAAGCATTAAGCAAGCTACAACTTCTCTTTTATCATGAATGACTACTTTCAAGCAGCTAAACAGAGTCCTTAAAGCCCTCCAAAACATATCACAGCCTCTGTAATTTATATACATTCCTGTGCTATGATAGCCTCACAATCTTATCCCATTATTGCCATGTGGTGTTTATGTGTCATTCGGGTCCACATGCCCATGTAGCTCAGCTTTGCCACCTTCCACAACACCCTTCCAACCCAAACCATTCCATGATTCTATGATTCTATGAGAAGAAGGCTTCTCCCTCAACAAAAAGCCTCAAGCTTTCAGATAGTAAGATGAAGCTAGGCTCCCAGAGACTGTCCCACCCAAACTTCATGTCTGCTTTAGAAGTCTTAGCCTTTCCTACCGCTGAGCTTCTGGACTCTCTATGTGTAAAATGATTTCTTTCTGCTACTCTACTTCCAATCTTTAGGTGCCAAAATTATACATATGAAGGGAAAGTAGGAACAGACATAGCCAAAGAATTATGGGCAAATAATATTGTTTTTCCATTAAAATCTGAATTACATTCTTCTAGGATTTATTTTGGGTTTTATCATTTTTGTGATTGTTGCTTAATTTGTAGCGGATAGATCCAAAATACTTTTCCAACTGGATGCAATTTCTACACTAAATAAAAATGTTTTAAGAACATTCCTTGAATGTATGGGCCGATCCAATAATAAGTTTTAAGGAATAAAGCCATTAACATTTTGTAATGTCAACCAATTCTTTTTTTGTAAACACATTATATACTTCTGTTTGAATTTAATCACTTACTAAGCAGCTAAATAATTATTTCAAGCTAATGAGAATTAGTTTTGAAGTTGTTAGTATTAATGAGAAACCACCATATCCATATTAGTATTGCATAGTACTAAATAATTGATACCTCAGTTCACATTACTGCTTGGAGGATACTAGCAGCAAACAAAATTATTATTTTCATTTTGTCAGATAAAGCACAATTTTTTAATGGTTTTTAAAAGCAAGTATTTTGAAATGAAAACAAAACTATATTTCATTATGACAAAAAAATAACAGCCTCCAGATTTAGAAGCACAATGTTGTATACTTGTTTTAAAGATATAAGAGAAGGAAGGACAGAATCATAAGTATTTAGTGGGAATCTGGAGCACTCAACACTTTCTAGGAGATTTTCAGCTCCTTTTAAGAATAAGCCCTAGAGAAACTGTTTCTTTCCGTTTTGAAAATCTGCCCTATTCTCTTCCAATGAAAGCAATGCATGTTTAGCACCTCTCAAGATTGGGCTTATCATTCCCTGTTCATTGAAATTTTAAATCAGTTTCTATTCTGTTGTTTTTGTGAAGTATTCTGTGTGGTCAAACAGCTTTTTCATTAAGCTAACATGAGTGATAGATGGCACTTCCCAGGCTGCCAACTATTTCACAATCCATAGTATCTTAAAATTCGGGAGAACATGAGTATGAATATTTCTGGTCCAAACAGTGTTACAAGGACAGCATGGGAACACAAACAGTGAGCCAAGTTCTCCTCAGTTTAGAAATCACCAGAATGCTCACTACAAAAGAAATCTCTTGATTTACACCAGGTGAGAATATCTGTAGAAGGAATATAATCACCTCCTGATAACATACTATCATTTTTCTTTTAATGTTCTATGACTTAATGATGAATACACTCTCGCCTCTTCATCCTTCTATGCAATCTGCAGTAGTTTATCCCTCTGTATCAAATGTCTCTCTATATACAACTGTCGTGGTTTAACCCCAGCCAGCAACTAAGCACCACGCAGCCGCTCACTCACTTCCCCCCCACACCCAGTGGGATGGGGGAGAAAATCGGGAAAAGAAGTAAAACTCATGGGTTGAGATAAGAATGGTTTAATAGAACAGAAAAGAAGAAACTAATAATAATAATGATAACACTAACGAAATGACAACAGTAATAATAAAAGGATTGGAATATACAAGCGATGCACAATGCAACTGCTCACCACGATGCACCTGTTAGTCCCCAGGCGGCGATGCCCCCCCCAGTTCCTAAAACGTCACACGGTATGGAATACTCCGTTGGCCACTTTGGGTCAGCTGCCCTGACTGTGTTCCCTCCCAGCTTCTTGTGCCCCTGCAGCTTTCTTGCTGGCTGGGCATCAAAGGCTGAAGAACCTTGACTTTAGACTAAACATTACTGAGCAACAACTGAAAACATCAGTGTGTTATCAACTTTCTTCTCATACCTAGCTCAAAAACACAGCACTATACCAGCTACTAGGAAGACAATTAACTCTATCCCAGCTGAAACCAGGACAACAACCTAATGATATAAGTATTTTTTTTCCTTGTGATCCAGACAACATGCTTGGGAGTACTGCTACTCTAGGTTGTGTAACTTTCTGAGATTCAGCTTACTCTCCTCTTTCTCACATCTTCTACTATACTGATAGTCTCTGGCAGATCTAGACAAGCTTCTCAGGGCAGAATTTTCCAGGCAGTATAGTTTTTAGTCCTTGTTATGGGTTTGTGTGGCGCGGTTTTCTTTGGTAGTGGGGGAGGGGGATGCAGAGGTGGCTCCTTTAAGAAGCTGCTGGAAGCTCCCCTGGCAACAAAGAGTTGGACCCGCCTCTGCAGCCAGACAGGGAGTGACGGTGGCAGCGCCTCTGGGAGAACAGATTTAAGAAGGGAAAACTGCCGTATGGGGGTAGGGGAATATGAGAGGAACATCTCTGCCGATACTGGAGTCAGTGAAGAAGGAGGGGGAGGAGGGGCGCCTGAGGAGATGGCCCTGCAGCCCATGGTGAGAAGGCAGGCTGTCCCCCTGCAGTCCGTGGAGGTCCATGGTGGAG
>VYZV01011253.1:5657-35491 GCA_013401275.1 Pandion haliaetus | reverse complement strand
TTTTGATTTGATTTGTAGTAAATTAAACTGGTTTTGTTTTTTCCCCCAAGTTGGGTCTGTCTTTTGCCCGTGACCATAAGTGGGGAGTGATCCCTCCCAGTCCTTGTCTTGACCCACGAGCCTGCCTTGGTATTTTCACCTCATCCCAACGTGGCCAGGGGAGGGGGTGGGAGGTTAGTGAGCAGCTTCGTGGTGCTTTGTTACCGGCTGGGCTGAACCTGAAACCACGACAGTCCTTTTTCAAGTTTAGTTGTTGCTGTGGGCTAACACTGGTCAGCAGCTAAGCACCACACAGCTGCTCTCTCACTCCACCACAGTGGGATGGGGGAAGAGAATCAGAAGAGTAAAAGTGAGAAAATTTGTGGGTTAAGATAAAGACAGCTGAATAAGAAAAGAAGAAAAAAAAAAAAGGCAAAAAGAAGAAAGAAAAACAAAACCAAGAAAACCAAGTGATGCAAAAACCCCAATTGCCCACTACCAGCCAACCGATGATCAGCCAGTTCCCAAGCAGTGGCAGCCCTGACAAAATCACCCCCCTCTGGTTTTACTGCTGAGCATGACATCATACAGTATGGAATATCCCTTTGGTCAGTTGGGGTCAGATGTCCCAGCTGTGTCCCCTCCCAGCTTCTTGTGCACCCCCAGCCCACTCACTGGGGGAGCACAGTGAGAAGCAGAAAACGCCTTGATGCTGTGTAAGTGCTGTTCACTAATAACTAAGACATCCCTGTGTCATCAGCACTGTTTTCATGAGAAATCGAAAATATAGCACCATACGAGCTACTATGAAGAAAATTAACTCAATCCCAGCCAAAATCAGTACAGTTGTACAATCTGCAGTTGGCATAGCTTTCTCTGCTTTCCCTGAAAAACTATTTCATGGTCTATTCAAACTCATTGTAAGAATGCTTTTCTTTGCTGTATTTTCCCTCTAGTAATTCTATTGCCTTTGGAAAAAAGTCTGTTCTTTAAAATTCTTGATGTCTTTCCATCCATCAGTCTTTCGCCCCTACTCCCATAAAACAAAAACTTTACGTAGTTCGCAATTTTATCTGCAATCACACTTCCTGTAGCCCCACAACTATTTTGTTCTTTTGACAGGAACATTCTACTGTAATATTCTTTGTGAACATGAGCTCTTTGTTTTCCCTCACCTGGTCATGTTTTCTACACCACCCTTAGCTACCCAGTCATTTTACACCTACTTGTTTCTATGGGTAGGCACGCGATGATTGATCTGAGACAAACTCCCTGTCTTCTGGCTTTCTAGCACAGGATACTATGGCTCCTTCTGTATGAACAAACTAACCCATGACAATCCTCTCCATGCCCACACTAGAAACCCCCTTTCTCTCGAACACAAGGGCCACATTTAAACCATCAACAAGGAATGCTCCCTTGCACAAGTTTACTCCTGGACCACGCCTAGGAATAGCCTGGAAGAGCACTGGTTAGCTCAGGTCAGAGGCATGCCAATAATCCTTGTAAACATACAACAGTACAGACAGTCATGTTACAATACCTGGGCCCTTGACCTTGATTTGTTCAAGTATTTGGATAGACTTACCATAAATCCCACTGTTCGAAATCACTTCTGAGTGAAAAGGTGTCTCCTCTTTTCTGCTTTCAGGGGTCTCAAAAAATTATAGGCTTTCACAAAGAAAAAAATGTATTAGGAAATGTTTATTCACACAAGAGGTACCTTGACAAGGAGTACCGATCATGGGAATTACAGTTAGCAGGTATTGGTTTTCTTCACATAAAATTAGAGAGGGTAACATTCAGAATCATTTCGCTAGACTGGGGCCTGGAAACAATGTTTTTTAGAAAATTTTTGCAATACAACATGACACTAAACTGCCAAAGTCCTGTCTAAAAGGAAACAACTTAAATCACCTGTGTTCCTTACACCATGGTGAACTTATTACATCTATACTTAAAAAGGTCTTTCAAAAACACTTGGTTATGATCCTAAGAATTGCTGAATTAGATGAAGGGAATGGTCTCTGTGGTTCAATAAACAGATGCCAGCACAGATTAGCTTTAAAAATATATACGAAAAAACAAAAGAAGGCAATCATGATATACTTTCTCTTTTGAAATAACAAAGCCTCCCTGGGCTATGCTTTGAAATGCATCTCCTAGATCAGTTTAATCACTGATGTACTGAATGCTCTCATTACCCATTTCCATGTCTGGTCTGTGTCTGAATCAAACAAAATTTGAGTGTTTTTTAATACTAAATAAAGATAATTATAGGTTGTCAAAAAAAATCCCAATGAAAAATATGTTTCTTTAGAAACATTTTTCAATAGTAAATTTTCAGTTCTTTCAAATAGACAAAACTAAAATGTTTCTTTTTATTTTGAACAGTAATATTTCATTCTGTCCTTTTAATAATTTCTACTTTTTTATTTCTCATTCAATCTTTTTTGGAGTAAAATACATATTAACAAAATAAGTTTTGGTGGAGATTTTGAAAAAATAAGTTATTTATTGCTATTTGATAAAAGGAATAGAAAATTTTCAATTCCTATCTCTTAATGCCTTCCTTTATCATTAGGCTTCTTTACCATTATTTGAGATGTGTTTTGCTGGGAAAATTTTTAGAGACTATGTAGAGTATTGGCACACTGTGATGTTTTTTATGGGAATGGATTGCTATTTATGGAAAATAAATGATTGAGAGAGCAAGGAACCTTCACAGAAGAAGAAATATTAAAGGGAACTAAAATTTCAGTACAGTTCTAAGAAAAGTTTTGCCTGCTTAAAGACTTCATGTTTCAACCAGTTTTTAACAGGAACATAGGACTGGAAGGGATCACCTGTGCTACTGCGTTTAGCTTCTGCAATGGGGCACTAGATGAAAGATCCATTGCACATTTACTTCAGTGGTCCCCACACAGAGCATCATCAGTTCCTTTCCTACAACCTGAAGGAACCTCATGACTTGCAGTAGAAAACTTGACAGCTACAACTACAGCATAGGGTACTCCTCTGAAGGGAATTTGAAGAGACTGAGCGTGTTACAAATGTCCTACAGCACTGTTGTTATTTATCATTTATTAAATAAAGATTTACTGGGACTCAAGCTCAATCTCTGCCATCTATCTACTCTCATATTAACTCATCTTGCATAAGCACAGATGAACCATACGAATCAAGAAAGCAGACCACATCCTACAATGTGGAGGAGTGGGTCAAAACTAGTACCTGCCAGTCTGAGCTGTAGGTTTGTGTTGTAGTCTCTTGAACATGTAAGAGCTCCAGAAAAACTGGTTGCGGCTATTTCTTCTTTTGCCCAAACATCAGGGGAAGGCAACTCTCCTCAGGCAATCTCCAGTATGATCTATGGATCAGAAGGGAAAAATCCACCCTCCCACAAGCAACGACAAGCCCAGAAAGATGTTATTAATATACAGTGTGATCAAGTTAATTACTCTTGTTTCAAAGACATCAAATGTCCAAGGACTTGTATCACAAACTTAAATTTTCAGTCTCCTTAAATTCCTCTATTTTGATATGCAGTCCCTTTCAGTAGCTTCCCAAGCATCATCTTAAAACAATTTTGATTCCTTCTCCAGTTGCCTATTTGGAAGACCATTCCAGTAATTAACGTTTTTTTTTTCCCTAAACTTGCTGAAGACTAATTTTGATCTTTTAACTTCAGAACTTTTCTCCTGTTCAGTATTTGTTCTCCAAAACTATTTGCAGAAAGTTAGCCCTTTTGATGCTCAGTTGGTTAGGTTAAAAAGGCAAAATCTTTTCATCTGCCAAAAAAGGCTTAACCAATGCCTTTTACAATGGAAAACACCTGAAGTCAAGTCAAGTCTTTGGCAGTTCATAGCCATCTTCCAGGTAAGGAATGATCTTTTTTGTCTTCCATATTAGAAATCCTCAACTTAGAGCAAAATTTTTTGTTACTGGTTTCTGAGTACCCAGTATTGTAATTTGATACTCTCAAATTTCATTTCATAATTTTCATTTCATTTGTCTGAGTCATCTGATCCCCTCTGCCTTCTTTTAATGGATGATTCCCTCACTGACACACACACCCCCTCCCCATTTCAGCATTACATCCCAGCTTTAGCCCCAGTTCTGAATTTCAGAATGACATATTTAGTTCTCTACATTTGGGTCATTAATGAATACATTAAACAGGATCTGTCACAGGTTGATCCCTGGAGGATACTAGCAGTAGCCCTTCTCCATCCCAGTATCCCCTTCTGCATATCCTCCCCTTTCAACAGCTCTTCAATCCATCCCACGTTCTCTATTAATTTGCCATCATCTCCTCCTACAATATCAAATTCCTACGCAGCATTGTACAAAGTGCTTTTCTGAAATCTAAAGAGCTAAAGCCACTGTATTACCTCACACATTAAAAAATAAAACAAAATAAAATAAAGATAATAGGCTAATCTGACAAAAAAAAATTACCTTTGATAACACTCTCCAGTAGTTTATCCAATTTTCCTTTTGCCTTCATTCCTTAATTATATTTTCCTCCAAAATCTCTTCCAATACTTTGCCTACTAACAGGGCTGGGTTGACATATAGACTTGGGAGGCAGCTGCCAAGGGTAGCCACTGTTTTGATGTCTGCTTACCTTGCCCCCACTTTCTCTGTGTCTTGTCTCCACTTCCCTGACAAGACTGGGAGCAGGAGCTGAGAAGGGAGAAGAAATATGCATCACATCCAGCCTTTTCCTTCACTGTCTGACCAGCTCCTGCTCTCAGTGCCAGCTGATGGGTGGAGGTAGAGGGAGAAGACAGGAGAACGGGAAGACTGGGAACAGGGTGAAACCTGTGAGGGTTGCCGGGTGCCCAGTGTGGAGACTGGAGCAGATCCTCCTCCTGCCATGAGGGAAAGAGCAAGAATGTGGTCTCAGAGGAAAAGTAGGAGACTGTATCCTGTGCTGTTATGCACTGGAGAATGAGGAGCTGAGCCAGAAGAAGGGCACCCTATGGAAGTAAGTCTTATCTTGGAGGAAGGTAAAGGGATACATGAAGGAAGGAAGGGATACGTGAAAAGGTAGAGACACGGGAATAAATTTGTTACAAATGGGCTCTGTGGAGAAAAGAAGAGGCTTCGGGGAGCTGAGAAGCCTGGGAGCTATAGTCCTTACTTCTCACATCCAGCAAGGTAGGCTCTCTATGTCCTGAGCACATCGTCCATGCTGAGCCTGGGACAGCATCCTTTCTATGGGGTGAAGGCTGTCTCTGGAAGAGACCAGAGATTTGATTGGCAGGGCAGGGACAGAGGAGAAGGCACCTCAGAGCAATCTCTTCCAGTTGTTTGCATTTCACCAGAACTTTTAAAAATTTCAAGCTCCTTATTGCCTACTCTGTCCTCCCAAAATCCTTCTTTGCTCCATCACAAAACTGAAATGTCACCACAAACAGTGAGGACAGAATAAATATCCCTGATGCTCACCCATGCAGTGGCAAAATTCAGCTTTGCTCACACAGTTAAGAAGCCCTGGTGAGAAGTAAGAAAGCAGAATATTGTGGGGGAAGAGGAGCAGTTGTTCTTAAAAGATTGTTACTGTTTTTGGTATTCTCTAATCATAAAATCCTACTGTACCAAAAATGTTCACTACAAATCCTTGCTGCTGGACTTGGTATTTCCTGCACTAGTTGTTTCCATAGTCTGTAATGGAGATTATCTGGATTTTGTCATGCTTAGCAATCTAAACTTTGCTTCTTAAGAGCTACGTTTTGCTTCTTCTGCTTTGCTTCAAGATACTGCATGTAGTGCAGTTACAATGACTGATTTATAATTGTCAGAGATAATGTACAATATACAAAACAAAGGGTTAACATGCTAATCTCCTTGCATTCAAACAGAAACACCCCAGTGGAGCCAGTCACTGAGATAATGAAATTATAGCTCAACAGGAAGATCCTGAGAAAGGAGTGTAATGGTTTTAATAAACAAGGATTGCTGATGTTGGGGAAGGAGGCTTTCTAGAGGCTTAATTAATCAAAACAGCTAGGGAACACCTAAGCAACCACTATAAATAGTGCAAGTAATTGTTCTTTATGCGAGTACTTTACCGAGCCAGGATGTAACTTCCTAATTTAGCTGTGGAATGATACAGAGAGTGCAGACTGCACACAACATCCATACGTTCATAAATTCATAGATATGTTTTAAATCATTTAAGAAAATTATTACTCTGTTGATTGGCTAGGAAATGTGGTTAGGAAAGCAGAGTCTATCATCTAAAATGAGATGTCTGTTGTATCATTTTCCTGTAAGGGACTTTACAGCAAGAAACTCTATCTGGAGGTTGCACCCAAAGCACCTTGTAATAGCTTGGACAGCGTCTTGGATGATGTCTTTTCTTTCAAGTTTAATAATATGTGATTGCTATATCCTACAGGAGGAAGGAGCCGTTCAGGCGACTACCTGGTTCAGAGCAGCATTTCTTCCATGTACCCATGCACTCTCCATAAGAAATGTATAAATCTAACAACACTTTTTATGACATCCTGGCATCAGCGGAACCAGCTGTCGAGGCTAATGGAAGTACACAATCTTCCTGATGATTTCTGGAATAAACCAAAGGAGAAGATGATGACAATTACCTTTGAGACACCTGCCTCTAAAATGGCACATGCTCATTTTAAACAGCCTGTAATCTCACCTTGAGTGACTGCCAGGCTTCATTTGGATCCTTCATGTTTAATATATTATTTAGATTGCATGGTTTTAGGCCTGAAAGGAAGCAATTTAGATTGAAATTAGCAATAGAGTGTGGAATTATACTGACAGGCAGTGGAAGTTTAGACAGTTATTTCAAAAATATCACCCTCTGCTCTACATGTGCCTCTATGGCACTGAAAATGTTTAGAGAATGTTAAGACATCACAGTTAAATGCTCAGAAATAACAATTCTTAAGTTAAGATGTCAGGCTCTGGTTTTGCTCCTTTCTTTGTCTCCCAGTGCATTACCAGCACTAGAATATCACACACACCTCTGGCTGTTGCCTGTGATCAAACTGGGTGCCCTGGCTTAATCCCAGCCGGCAACACAGCATCACCCAGCCACTCATTCCCTCCCCCGCCCTGCAGTGGGATGGGGGAGAGAATCAAAAAAAAAAAAATTTATGGGTTGAGATAAAGACAGTTTAATAGGACAGAAAGGAAAAAAGTAATAATGGTGATGATGATTATAATAAAACAATAACAACAATAAAAGAATTGGAATATATAAAACAAGTGATGCACAATGCAGTTGCTCACCACCCACTGACTTGGGCCCACTTAGTTCCCGAGCAGCGAACCACCCATCCCAGCCAACTCCCCCCAGTTTATATACTAGGCGTGACATCACATGGTATGGAGTATCCCTTTGGGGGATCCCAGTTTGGGTCAGGTGCCCTGGCTGTGTCGCCTCCCAACTTCTTGTGCCCCTCCAGCCTTCTTGCTGGCTGGGAATCAGAAGCTGAAAAATCCTTGGCTTACTAGAAACACTACTTAACACACTGATGTTTTCAGTTGTTGCTATCAACATTACTCTCATACTAAATGCAAAACACAACACTATACCAGCTACTAGAAAGAAAATTAACTCTATCCCAGCTGAAACCAGGGCACTGGGAGAAATGCAGGGAAGGCCTGTAAGGCTGATCAAGGGAAAGGAGAACGTACTTTACGAGAGGTAAGCAAAGAAAGGCTTGTTGGCTTGTTTGGTCTAGTCAAATGAAACTTGAGTGGGAAGAGGAAGCTGATTAGAAATATATCAGAGATGATACAAGAAAGGAAGAACTATTTAAATCTAAAGAATAATGTTGGTATGAGAACAAAATAATATAAATCTGCCACAAATAGTTTGAGGCTGGAGACTGAAAAAAATGTCCTCTTAAGAACAGCCTCTTGATGACAAATGTTACAGCAAAAACCTTGCTAAATTTTAACGTTCTAATTGCAGTAGTCTTAACTCTAACACTGTAAAACACTGACCAGCTTCTCATGCAGCCCTATGTCCTTTAAGTCTTGATACGGGAAGACTGGTGATGATTATCTCCTTCTTATTTTTTCCTGCAGACAAATGGGTCATAAAACTTTCAGCCAAACTGGTAAAAGTTTCTGAAAGTAGAAGGTAATATCAGGAGCACTTTGACATCCAGAAATATATCTGCTAATGGTGTTCACTATGTGTCATGATATATGGAATTGCCATTCATCTTAAACAGCAGGCTGTTATTCAAGGAAACTACCATTTGCAGACACTGACAAGTTCTCATGCATGAGTTCCAGCTTCATTTCTTTTGCTTGCTGGGGACCACATACCAAAACCAGATCCCTATAAATCAGTTACATTAGTCTAATCTTGTAAGGTGATACAGGCATAGGCATGCGTGGTAAGACTTGTATAGAAAAGAAGCAGGCAGACTTGATCAACACTGGGTTTAGTTGCTTGTCTTACTCTAGCAACATTATGTTTGTTTTATCAAGATGCAGCCAAATAGCATTTATTATTTAACCATCCATCCATGCTTTTTAGAACAGTGCTTACATTACTACCTAAGCAGCAAATGCAGTTATACCTCCCATCTGCAACTCTGTATTATATAGTTAAGTTCTACAGAGACTGGAGAAAAAATTTCACTTACCAACATCTTGTAATTTACTTTTTTTTTTTTAACATACAGCAGCTTCTACAGCTTTTTTATTTTAGACAACCGATCTTTTCTTTTCAAACCAGTCAGCCTTCAGTGGCAGTGTATATTTTTATAAAGCTGTACAGCCATCTGGAAAGGTTTTATTTTTTTGTTATGTTTATCCTTTGCACTTTTCAGATTTCTGTCAACGTCCATGGTAACAGCTGCTATAATACTCTCCATTCTTGTGTAGTTTGAGAGTTGCACAATCCACTGTGGTTTGAAGTCTAGACTTTGAGCAACCACCAATTTGTAAGACCAATAGTTGGGGTCTTTTTGCCTTTGGAGACTATTATATAGGTGTCAAAGATGTCATTTCTGTGTCCTTTTTGCACATGGTTTATTTCAATAGTGGTTGATCAGAAGACTATGCATTAGGTTTTCATACATGTATATGCACATATATATATATTTAAAAAATCCTGAAAACGTTGACTTTTGCATTACAGGTTTTGGGGTTGTTTGGGTTTTTTTTCTCTCTACTCCTATCATCCACCCTGTAAATTAAATTATTTTCCTTGTTTGGGAGAGCAGGAACTCTGAAGTGCTGCAGTTCATGTACGGCTGCATTTTATTTTTCATGAACAGTAATAACTTGCATAGGCATAACATTACACAACCCACAGAATTAAAAAAAGTGGTATCACCTCCAGGTACAGATATGATAACTGTTTCAACAGGTGAAAGCAGCAAATAAAGCAAAATTTTTAAAAAGTAGCTGAAACTGAGGGAGATGTTTGTGAAGGTGAATTGTATTAATCTGAGCTGAAAGTTGAGATGCCTTGACTGTGAAATGATTGCAAAATATTTTGAAACAAGATCCATAAACATTTATGATAATTACTGGAAGGGAAAATATTCCAGTAATTTGCTATCCTGGATTCAGGAGTCTTATGGTATGTGATCTATATTCACAGATGAACTTACTTGCCTAACTTTTAGGGCCCTACATCCCAGAGAGCATCAGTAACTCTGAGAAGGGTGTCTAAGTATTCACAGCAGCCAGCAAGCTGAAGAAAGACCCACCTGCATAACCAACAGCAAATACCAAGGTGGGATTTGTGCCTGAAAACATGTCTCCTGAGAGTTTAGGTGTTTAGACCTAAATTTCTCTCATGCATCTTCAGAGACATGCAAGACAGGTGCCTAGTCTAATCCGGAAGCTGAGGCTCCCTTTGTAGTCATGTGGAGAATACATGGAGAGTGGTTCATCCCACACAAAGGCCTGAACAAGCATTTAAGGGAACTTCACTGGCAAAAATCTGTATACCTGGGGTATTATATGAAGATTTTAATGACTGCGTACTTGGAATTCGGTGTTTAATTTCAATCTCCTAAAGTTCAACTTTTGCACAAAGGTCTGTGGACTGGGACATTAGTCTCAAAGCCCTATCTCTCCAGCAGGGATACCAGTATGTCCCTTTCTTTCACACAGCAAGTTTAGGAGGAGAAATATATTTCTGTGAGGTACTCAGATTTTGCAGCAATAGGCCATGTATGTACCTAAGAGAGATACACTCTCATCAAAGGAAAATTTATATTCTTACTTGGAACCTGCCTTCCAGCTAACCAGTTCTTCAGGTCACCAGTGAGGACTTTACCCTTCCTTTACACAAGCTACACAGAGAAGCCAAAATGTGGCTGGAAAATTTTCATGACCTTACTCTACCTCTGTATCACACAATCATGGCAGTGCCTCTGAAAAACAGCACAAATCTACTAAGCCAGATCCTCCTTAAAACATTTAACTTTCTGCAAAGTTTGACCAGCCTTAAGGAATAACAAAGGGAGAGAAAAAGCCCCATGAATTGCTACCCAGTACAGTGTGTTGAACTGTAGGCCCAGGAACGTCAGCCTATCAAGGAAAACAGCTCTAGGGAACTCTCAACATCATCCAGCAGAGACAAATTTTGTATACAATGTAAATATTGGACTGCCTGTCTTTCTATATTGTTATTGCTAAGCTCTTTACTGTTTAACCTGTATGGTACAGTACCTGTCAGTCTCTGTTGTACCTGAAAGTTGCTGTAAACAAAGAGCATTATGATAAATCTCTTGAGTTTCCCTGAGGCATTTTGGCTGCTGCTGGAAGCCTGAGGTCACTGTGCAGTCAGTCCTGCAAATATTCCCCTTGACTATCAACTAAGAGGGCACAAGTCTAGATGCTGTGACGCTGGAATGCTTTAGTAAAAAACTCATAATACAGAGCTTCAGGAATCAGCATCTTTAGCAAGTTTAAGAAATCTTTTTATTTCTTCTAAGGATCAGGAAAAAAAAACATGTCTGTCAAACTGTCAACGTGCAGAAGAAGTTGTCCCTGAGCATACACTGTTAGTGAGCAGATGGATCTAGCAGTGAGACTCCTGCTACTTTATTGTGATCCACTGGCAATTCACATGAAGGTGCTTGGCTCCTCCAAGGCTCAAGCTACAAGGAAACTAACTACCAGTTTGCATTAAATATGTAAATGCATAAAACTGGACATTGGTTTTTCACTGATAGAGGCTGGAGGTCAGACTCAAACAACCCAAGGCATGCTAATACCTAAAAAGGAGATGGTTATATTTAGCATGACGATTTGGAAAATCTGAGTTAGTTTCGTGGTTTCAGCTCAGTCGGTAACAAAGCACCACGAAGCCGCTCACTCACACCCCACCCCCTCCCCTGGCCACGTTGGGATGAGGAGAAAATACAAAGGCAGGCTTGTGGGTCGAGACAAGGACTGGGAGGGATCACTCACCACTTGTGGTCACGGGCAAAAGACAGGCTCAACTTGGGGAAGAAACAAAATCCATTTCATTTACTACAAATCAAAACAAAAACAAAACACGACGGTATTAGGAAGNCCAACTTCTCCAACGTGGTTCCTTTCTGTGGGCTGCAGTTTCTCACAAACGCCCTGGTGCGGGTCCTTTCCGCGGGCTTCAGTTCTTCCCGAACTCCCCTGGTGCGGGTCCTTTCCGCGGGCTTCAGTTCTTCACAAACTTCCCTGGCGCGGGTCCTTTCTGAGGGCTGCTCTCCAGTCTCACACTGCTCCAGCGCGGTTTTTACCATGGAGTTACGGCCATCTTCGGGAGCCTCTGCTCCACCATGGACCCCCATGGGCTGCAGGGGGACAGCCTGCCTTCTCAGTACAGGCTGCAGAGCCATCAGCCTCCTCAGGTGCCCCCTCCTCCCCCTCCTTCTTCACTGACTCCAGTATCAGCAGAGATGTTCCTCTCACATTCCCCAACCCCCACACTACCGGTTCCCCTTCTTAAATATGTTCTCCCAGAGGCGCTACCACCATCACTCCCCTCCTAGAGGCGCAGCCGACATTTTGGCGCAGGGAATTTTCCAGCATCTTCTTAAAGGGCCGCCTCTGCAGCCCCCCTCCCCTGCCACCAAGGAAAACCGCACCACAGAAACCCATAAGTTAGTCACCTTAACGTAGAGCTACTTCTGAAGAGCAGCCCTTGTAGCCTGCATACTGACTGTGAAGCCTTCTAGAGCTGGATAGTGACTTATTGTCCTGTCTAACTCAGGTCTATATGCCAGAAATAGGACACAACTACCATAACTTTAGGCATCTGAAAGTCAGTTTTTTCCCTCTAGGCTACCTCTGTAGCCTACACAGAAAAGCAGGATGGTTAAATCACCAAGAGACCTGTTCCCTGAGATGAAGTATTTCACTAATGTATCTATTTGTCTCCACTGACTTAGGCTTGCACAGATAACTTTTGGATGTGCACATTTCAGAGAGATGAATGTCATCGTAGCTGGCTTAACCCATTTCCCATCAAGTTACATAAGTGCATATATATATATAGTACTATGAGAAAGATGTCACTTATTTGCACTGACTGGACCATTACGGGTATTACTAGTGGTCCTTATTTGTCTATTTATTTATCTGTGTCTTTTATGGTTTTTAACATTAACAAAAAGAAACAACCTGTGGTTTGCTCAGTTGTCAGTGAAGTTCTTTTGTATTTCTCAAAGGTTGTCACCCTAAGAGAAATCCTGACATTCTTGAGATCACAACTCATGAGAGATTTCTAACTTGAGCAAGCAAACAATAAGTATTTGCTTATGTGAAGCACATGACTTTATCCCAGTGGGAAGTTTAAATCAACACTTGAATGGCTATGCTGCGGCTCTATTCCCTTCTTCCCCTCCACCTCACCCAATTCAAGCTCTCTGACAGAGTGACAGAACATTGTCTTGCAGCTTAGTTTTCAAAACTATCTTATGTCACAGAATGACTCACCTTTTCTATTTTACAGTTTACATGTATGACAAGTAATATTACAGCATACATCATTACACATATGAAAACATGAATATGTTCTACTTACAAATCTTAACCATGAAACATGAAACCACCATTATCCCAGTTTTCATTTCTGAGACCGGCAATAGAGAAAACTTTATCCCACATGGACTACTTAGACATGTGTGTAAAGAAAATAATACTGTTTTATTTGCAGAAAACCCCTGAAAAGCTTCCAAGGAACTTAAAAAAAAGTCTTCCTTCTAGTTACATTAGATCTTATGGGAACAGGAAGAAGAGGGGACTGCTTGTGCCATTATGAGGACATCAGCAAGATCAGTGCGAAAAAAAAATGTTCCCATTTCTTTGGATGACTTAAAACAGCCAGAAGATGAATCTGATTACCAAGGAAGACTCATTCAATCCATGTTTGCAGGCTAGCCTGGCATGGAACAAAACATGGAATCTGCTCTGTAACTCTGAAATCTCCCAGAGTAAATCTGGGAGGATTTGCAACATCCCATCAACCATCTATCTCTGTGTTCTTGCCCCCATTAGTTAGGCCTTCTCAGGCAACTACCTGGGAAACAATGTAGAGACATATATAAATTGGTTATATAGCAAATACTTTTTATTACCTCTGCTAACAAAAATTTATAAAGACCCAAGCCCTTCTGCCCTCACATTTTTCCATGACTGCTCACTGCAGACCACGTGGGATGCATTTACACTGAATGCTATCACAAGCTCTATGAAATCTGGAGGCCTGCGAGATCTATCCCAAAATGTCCACAGCGTCCTTATAAACAGTATATATTCACAGTCACTCCGGAAGACCAAACAGGCAGCTGAAGATCTCCTAGGTGCTTGCAAGAACCCCTGGCCATCTTTGCAGCTACAAGATAGAACAACCAAAAGCTTTGTAACATGCTGTAGCTACCCCTAACACAGACATGCACAATGTAAGCATCTGCCATTGTCCCCCTCTCTGCAACTCCATTACCCCAAAGGCACTTCTCTCAACAACTAACATAGATGGGCAATTCTTACCAACCAGAAGCTGCCTGCTTAGCCAAGTATGAAGCAGCCAAGCATACCCTGTATGTACGAGTCAAGTTTTGTCCTGTAATATAGGAAATAAGAGCCTTCCCAGAAAATGGTGTCATGCAGATTTCTAATATTTATTATCCCAAGTGAGATGATGAATATACTTTTGTTCTCCACACAAAACTGGGTGCAGTGAAAATTGTGTGCGAGCTGCCAGCACAGTTGTGTTTTGAAGGGTTATTATGTGAGTAACAGGTGAAGTGTAAAGAAAAGGCTCCAGCTGTTTCTTTTTTTGAATTTTTCCTTGGTGCAAGAACCAAGAGTAAATAGTGGAATCAGAAAAGTTAAACTCATGAGTGTCCCAGTTACACTCAAACAGAAAAGAATTAAAACCCTTTTTTGTTGGTGTGCTATGCGGTTCTGCAACATTGATTTTATTCACACATAGTGCACAGCTGTTTATTGAGTCTGACCCTTGAGGGGACGCCAAAGAAACACTGGAAATGAAACCGCTCAGAAAAAGACAGTTTTCCTTTCCTGTTTACTTGATAGATGTTTCATATTTAAAAAAAAAAAATCAGAAAGAGAAGAAAGCATTTTTTATATAACAGTGACTTTCAAATCATTGTTTCAAATATTAACATAATTATTTCAATACTTCTGATGTTTTCCCCATCTTATTCTTCAGAACAGTTGCTTTCACTAAAAATGAAAATAGTGGAGAAGCTACTGTTGTTATTGTTCAGGAGACTGTAAAATAAAACTAAGCAATGCTGTCCTTTATTGGAATGATTTAGTAACCAGACCATCTCACTTTTTTATACTGCCTTAAATGCTACTATAACCAACCTTAAATATGTCATTCCTATTCTGTTTGATTGTTTTGTCAGAATAAGAAATGTAAAATACATAATGGATTCAAATAAAGAGAGATTGAAATGCAGTGAGCGCATTCAAATCCCTGCAGATCCAATTTTATGGGTAGGGAGGATAACTGGGAAGTTGTTGCCTGAGTACTTTTAGCTAGACTCCTGCAGAACCTCCCTTACTTAACACAGTTCTTCTTGAATTGAACAGTACCATTATTAGAATACAAAAATTTAAATAAAAGTGTGAGCCATCATTTTGCAACTGAAACTTTTCTTTAAATTAATAATACTGAAAACGATAAACATACAAAAAATGATGCCTTCAACCCCCCTTTTTCCATAGGTGCCTCTAACCTGCCAGTGGCAAGACCTCACAGCTGAAAGCGATTTCCACAGCCACCAATTCTGTATTCAGTGCTAGGCAATTCATCACAACAAGAAAAAGGTAAATTCTATCAACTTGAAATGACAGATGTATATACTTTGAGACTTTTGGGGAGATTCAGATTTAAGAATTCCTTTTCCTTTAGTTTATATTGCTATAGACTCAGTTCTAGTGTATGTGTCAAAAATTGAAATTCTAAGTCTTTGGGTAAAGAGACAGGAGTGGTCTAGTGAATGGAGAAAAGAGAAATGTTCTTCTGAAGGACGGCATAATAAAAATCATAAACTACTGTGAAGATGCTACCAGCAAAACTAGTGTTTGAACCTCTGGAAGGTTTAAATAGCCAGGTCAAGGGGACTTGACAGAACACAGAATCCAAGATACAACCAGAGACAGAGCTGTCAGGAGCTCTGAAGACAATTCAAACTCAAGTGTTGCTTAAAGAAAGAGCTAGTGGAAGTGAATGACGAATCGACTGATAGATCAGAGAAGCAATTTCTAGATCTTTGGATTAAGAATGCTGAATAAATGCAAAACATTATTACCTTCCAAAAGGACAATCAGTTGGCCATCACAGGAATGGTATGAGAAACGCAATTTTAATTGGAAAAAAAAAAAATTGGCACATCCAGTTCAGAGGTAGTGAAAAATGTTTCCTAACGTGTTAACTTTCAGATTACTGCACCAAGACAAATGGGTACAGGTTTTTCTTCCTCCTTTTTAAGCCATCTAAGCCGGAGGTCAAGTGTTTGGATAAAAGTAAGTCTTTGCAAATTTCCCTTTTGTTGTATGTAGAATATCTTTTCCTATTATATTATTTCTGAGTTTTATGTTGAAGTTATAATGCTCTTAATCTTCTCCTCTGTGATATCTACAGGAACACGGACAATGGTGGAAACCTTCAGCTTGAATAGTTCAGCAGCTTAGGCCAGCACACGCCTTGATCAAATGCAAATGATGTCCATGACAGTCTATGTTATTCTGATTTATTTCAACAAATCTCTAAAGCTGTATTTTAAAAAAAATAATCTCAATAAGGGGTTTAATATTTTGCTGCAATTAATGCTCTTCTTTGGCTTAAGCATACTGTCCAATCATTAAATAAGCTCTACCAACCTCACTGCCCTTTAAAGAATCTATTGAAAGTCTTTTCCTCTGAAATACACAGAAGAAAATAGTGTAAATTTAAAATGAAAGGAAAAGAATAAGCTACCCATTTAAAACTGCAGATTATGTAACTGTCCCCTTTTATAAATCAAATCTCAGTATTATGGTCGAAATCTCACCTTGAAGAACTGTAGATTGCATCATCATAGAAGGTCTACTGTAGATAAGAGGATGAACCCTACAGATGTGAGCACAAGCTTTCCCCCACTTAATATTTCACACTAACACTGGCACCAAATGAACTGCTTTCCACATACAGTAGTATGAGGGATATCAGGCAATTTTCAGATCTTATTTTAAAGGGCTAGATTTTCCTCCTTCTAACCATGAACTATGTTTTACTGCACAAGTGGTCCATGCTAAGATATTGATAAAGGATAATAAAAGCAGGAGAACCTGCCCTTAGAGTGTTACACATGACTCATGTACAAACAGCACTAACCACATGGTTTTATCATTAACTATGTAGCTCTTTTTATTTCAAAAGTCTCTGGTTATTTTTCTAATGATTCATAAACAACTCCTTAGAAAGCCAGACTGCCAAGCACCAAAGACCACCAATGGCTGGAAGTTAAAAAAGGCAAATTCATAATAAAAATACAGATGCACATTTCTAATGACAAATGGTAAATTAGCCATACTGAATGATGTCATGTGATAACTTCAAATTACAATGGAATACCTTTCTAAAATTTGTTCTGTATCTCAAGCAAAAATCAGAAGATTGATGTGGATAATAGAGAAAAAAGTCCTTAGTCCTGTACTGAAAACTGAAAGTTCATCCAGACCTAGCTGGCCTAAGGCACTCCAGCTCTTTTCAACAGCACACAAGGGATGAATGTGACATAGCATCATATTTAGATGCAGCAGTAACCCCAGAAGAACTCACTGGGTACCTATTCACAGCTTTCTAAGTAACTGGAGGTTTCATACCAAATCTAGACCAAATAAAAATCTGTAGCAAATTCCTTAACTGCCTGGCTACCATGCACTAGAAATTTAACTACTTGATCATAAAAGTCCTTTGGGATCTTTAAACCTGATGTTCTAGTATTTATTTATTTAACTTTCATTTTCCTTCTTTTGAAACACTGCCCGTTACCATTTTTCTACCAGAGCATCTCCTTCAATTCCACAAGTCCCTCTCACTGCTACAGACAACTACTGTGTTTGTCCCCAGGCCCAAAGCGGATGTCACTGGCCCTGCCTTGAGCCTTAACTCCACTTACATTTAAAAACTGTTCATTTGAAAGAAAGAGTATCTGCTGATGGGAGATGCCAGAAGAAGCAATAGGGTTTGGCATCCCTTCTTTTGCCCTTCAGGACAAAAAACAGGGAAGAAACTAAGCAGTTAAAGTACAGAATAGCAAAATACTGCTGTAACCCCTGAGAACCCCCTGCTCCCCATTCCCACTACAGCCTCATTCCTCACCTGCCTGCAGCTTTTATTGCTTTGTCACCCAATACTATCACATGCACCCTTTTAAGGCGTGTCTATATGGATTTTTTTACCTAACCAAGATCACCTCATCCTCATCTTTTCAGCTAAGCTTCTGCACAAACTAAGTCATCTGATTCAGTTTCAGCCTTTTGTTCCCTTTATTCACTTAAAACTCAGCACCCACATTTACTTATCATCCCTTTCCAACTAAATAGTCTGTAGCTGAAAAATGGAATTTTTGCTGATTAAAGAGGAACAGAACAGTTTTATGTTCCTGCCCCCATTACTGAAATTCTGCAGCCAGATTAGTTATAGAGCAATGGGTCCTCACCTCTTTCTGCATCCTCTTCATTGCACAAAAATGGCAAGAAAGATGGTGGAGCACCAATTTAGTATTATTCTCCTCCATATTAATAAATAGCTAGCCTGGAAAACCAATTTCCTCCATAAATTTGCAGATTGTTATAGATGACACTGCGTATCAGTATTTGCATTTAGGGACTTCCACTTACAGAAAAGCATGCAATTATGTCTTTGCTATTAACCATGCCACACAAAGATAAATGTTATTTAAATCTGCTGCAAATTCTAAAGGCCAAAGAGTTTTTATAACTAGGTCATTTTTAATGACAATAATTTGAGATTGGTCAATTCCCTGCCACTTAAAAAGAAGAATCAGGCAGATACAACATATTTAACTAGCAAATTCCATCATTTCATGAAACAATTCAGCATTATGTTGCTAAATCTTATACTATATGCTCCTCTTTTTTCAAAGAATTAAGACTTAGACTCCTCAGATCAGCCTGGGAAACTTTTCATAGCAAGAATTATCTACAAGACGACCTGAAAAATAAATGGGATTATTTTATTTTTGTGCAAATGGCTTCTTATGCTGATATCTTCTTTTGTCTTTTTTAGCTTTGGTTTAGGAAAAGTTAATACAAAGTCTCCACCTGGTGGCCAATTGTGTTTTGGTGAAATCAAAATATTTTGCTACCTGGTCAACGTAATATTTTCATCTCTCCCCTACTTAGTCAAGCCACTGCTTCAAATTGGTGGTTATCGTTAAATAGGGGGGAAAAAAAGAGAGGGTTGCAGAAACAATACACCTAACCTACTGAGTATACAAAGCTATTCATAGGTACCTTCCAGGTTTGTAATTTTACACAGATTAGCACACTACTTCTGTCAGTGTTTTGTTATTCAGTTTCAATACTCACAATCCCCAAGGAGCCAAAGCAAGTGGGGAAAAATGTGGCAAAAGGTTTGACAGGGTAGTATGTAATACAAACTGGAAAAACTCTACAAGTATCTCCTGTCAGAAATTGAAATTTTCATAGCAGATTTGGAGATAAGGAAAGGGACATGCTCTGAACTGAAGGGGAAAAAAAAACCAAACCCAAACAGTAACCAGAGGAAGAAGACAGTTGGTCAAAGATCAAAGTTCACTGTGGTGGGTTGACCCTGGCTGGATGCCAGGTGCCAAGCAAGCCACTCTAACATTCTCCCTCCTCAGCTGGACAGGGGAGAGAAAATATAACAAAAGGCTCATGGGTCAAGATAAGGACAGAGAGAGATCAGTCAGCAATCACTATCACAAGCAAAACAGACTCGACTTGGGGAAAATTAATTTATTACCAATCAAATCAGAGTAGGAAAATAAGAAGTAAAACCAAATCTTAAAACACGTTCCCCCCACCCCTCCCTTCTTCCCAGGCTCAGCTTCACTCCTGATTTTCTCTACCTCCTCCCGCCAGCAGCACAGGCGGAGGGGGAATGGGGGTTAGGATTGGTTCATCACACATTGTTTCTGCCACTCCTTCCTCCTCAGGAGCAGAACTCCACTCTCTTCCCCTGCTCCAGCGTGGGATCCCTCCCACAGGAGAGAGTCCTCCACAAACTTCTCCAACATCAGTCCTTCCCACAGGCTGCAGTCCATCAGGCACAGACTGTTCCAGCCTGGGTCCCCCACAGGGTCACAAGTCCTGCCAGCAAACCTGTTCCAGCATAGGTTCCTCTCTGCACAGATCCACAGGTCCTGCCAGAAAACCTGCTCCAGCGTTGGCTTCCCACAGGGTCACAGCCTCCTTCAGGCATCCACTTGCTCCGGCTTGGGGTCCTCCATGGGCTACCGGTGGATATCTGGTCCACCATTGACCTCCATGGGCTGCAGGGGGATAGCCTGCCTTGCCATGGTCTTCCCCACAGGCTGCAGGGGAATCTCTGCTCTGGCACCCAGATCATCTCCTCCCCCTCCTTCATTGACCTTCACATCTGCAGAGTTTTCTTTCACATGTTCTCACTCCTCTAGCCAGCTGCAATTACACAGTTTTGGGGGGGGTTTCCCCTTCTTAATTATGTTACCCCAGAGGTGCTACCACTGTCGCTGATGTGCTTGGCCTTGGCCAGAAGCCGGTCCATCTTGGAGCCAGCTGGCAATGGCTCTATCAGACATGGGGGAAGCTTCTAGCAGCTTCTCACAGAAGCCATGCCTACAGCCTCCCTGCTACCAAAACCTTGCTACCCAAACACAAAATAATCAGAAAATTTATCTAGCATTATCACTAGAAACAGAGAAATTTAATCACAGTTTTAAAGAAATCTGTCTGTGCACTTGCAATGCATGATGGTTGAATGGTCATTTAGCAGTGCTGCAGTGGATGACAATATGCTGTCTGGTGATGAAGATATCCTTGTATTACAGGATTGAATTTGCATGCGTATTGGCCCCAAAAAAATCTGTTCCAAGTAAAAATTTTTAAAATTATAGTAATTGTTTAAATGTATCAAACTACAGGTTTTTTTCTTGATGAAAGCATTGCAACTATATTGTAAGATTAATGCAAACACTACATAAACGTTTCAAACAACAACTTCCCCTCTCTCTAAATCATCCTTGAAGCATTCTTCTGCATGATCCAGCTCTTCATCATTAATCTTCTGTTTTGAGCATCTCTGGTCAGCTAAGCCTATCACTAGTCCAACTGTTCATTGGTTTTGACAGGGACAAAAATAATAGCATGCCATAATCACCAGGACAGCTTTGGATCTAATGATCCAAAATTAAATGAATGTCTACACTCCCTTTGGCATCAGCTATCAAATCATAACTTGTTGGAGCAGATACTGTGGATTCATATTGTAGAACTGTAAATTTATAGGCCACTGGTCCTTTAGTAATTTTGAGAGTTTGCACCCTGATTAAATACTTGCCAAAAAAAAAATCAAATAGTACGCCATAAAGACTAGCAAAATTTTTTGTTTAATACAAAATCTTTTCCAAAGCCACTGCAGAAGAAACTGTCTCCTCTCATGGAAGTAAACATTACAAATAAGGAAAGCTCAGATCACATATGCCTTATGAGTTTACAATAGAGACTAAGCTAGGGATCAAAAGAAAGTGTTGAAGAGTTTCCATGTGAATGGGACAGAGGATTTCTGCAAAACTGTACAACGCTGCTCTTTCCAGAATAGCAGGTGAGAAAACACAGCCATCTCAGATATGTAGTCACTAATGCCAATGTAACCATTTTCCTACGTCCTTTTATTTTGGGACTATTCCCCTTGTATGAAATAGCTACACAGTCACTGTGGCAGAGAATAATAAAGTCTCAACAAATATATCTGGACTTTTACAGAGCAGCTTCAAGATTAACCCCCAGGCTCCCTCATGTACCCATTCAAACTGTGGCTCACCCCAGGTATGGCCTGAGATCACCTTCCAGCAGACAAGTCTGTACTCTACAGGTACACTGAGCTCACCACCAACAGCATTCCTGTGGACAGCAGACAGCATCACGACCACAGCAACTTTCAAGGCCACCCATGGATATGTGGAGTCAAGGTTGTAAAGACAATCACCTTAAGAGTAGATTTTTAACTCTAAAACCAAAAAGAAAAATTAATGCGTTTGTGGGGATACTTCTACCTTTGACAAGTTACTCCTGATGTTGTATTGAAAAAAGCTATTATTTTTACTCACATTCAGTGTCAATTCAAAGACCTATAACTCCTATTATGGAAAAAAAGTTCATTGTAAAAATCACACAGAACTATTGTAGAAAAAAGAGCACCTACAAAACATTCTCATATAAGAATGAGCAAGACTTTCCCAGATGCACCACATCAGAGAATAAAAAAATTCAGAAGCAAAAAAATATACCTCTCGGGTCATCTCCTTCAGCCTTACAGGAAACAGGCCAAGCTTGCTCCCTTCAGGCATTTTATCTAATCTAGTTTTAAATAAGCCACATAATGAGGCTTCTACAGCTTCCCCTGGGAACTTATTCTACAGTCTAATAGAACTCATTTTCAGGAAGTTTAAATTGTTTTTAATTTCCTCCCATTACTTCTTGTTATATATATCATATTATACTTCATACAGTAAAACTTTTTTGAAATACAGTAAACAGTAATTTTTCTTTGTAAAAAAGGAACGCTTAGCATCGTTAATAAGCTTACTAATTTCAACAAGGTTTTCTTTTTCAAATTAATTTAATTCTGTTGAAAGATTATGAAGTAAAAACTGAGTAAAACTTTCTTTATATCTATCTATATATCTATCTCAGGTATAACAATGTTGTAAAGTATCCTACAGATGTGGCCCACTCCAAAATTAGGATTATTAGTACCAAGGAAATATGTTACATGAGTGTCCATTACCTTAAATTGAAAACCTCCTTGTCGAAAAATACTTGGAGTGTAAGAATAAGAGGGAAGGGGCAAAAACCCACCATAGATTCTTACTGCCTGGATGGAAAAAACAGTCATTGACAAAATAAGCTCCCTGTTTATTAATAAGCCCTTTTAGCTCAGCCAAATTCACACTCCTATGCAAGGCACTTGCTGAGAAAAAGCCATTACACTAGAAGATGTGTGAACTCAAAAGAAATAACCTAGAAAAAGGGCTTTTTGGTATTTAGTGTATTGTCTGTTATCGCTACATCACATAATGATGGTGCCCTATTATTGATAGTTCTGGTAAAGGATACTTGTTCCTGGAGAGTGGCATGGAGGTAATTAAGTGTGTCTATACTACACCTATGCTGTATAACAGTGTTATGTATGTATATGTGTTGCTATAAACTAGCTAGTCTAAATATGATACAAAGTCTAGTATTGAGCACTAATCCAGTTGCACAGACCCGACCAATCTCTTAGTTACCACAGAGAAACCATCCATTCCCAAACTGAATCATCTAAAACTAGTTCAGGTATGGCTACAATACACTGTACATAATCCAAGAAAATAACAGTTATCAAAGAGTAGCTATGGTTGGAATGGACCTCTCAAGATGGTAACTTGTGAGAGCAACCTGTGCTCAAAGCAGGGGTAACTTCAAAGCCAGGGCAGGTTGTCCAGGGCCTTGTTCAGCCAAGGCTTGATATCTCCAAGGAATGGAAAATCCACAGCCTCTCCAGGCAAACTGTGCCAGTGCTTAGTCTCACTGGGAATATTTTTTTTCTTGTGACTGGAATTTCCCTTGCTGCAACTTGCATCCATTGCTCTTCCACCTTCTATTGCATGCCCCTGAGAAGAATCTGTGTTTTCTCTGTACCTTCAGTTTAGGTAGCTGAAAACTGATTAAATCCAGCCCACAATGTGGGCAGACTTCCTCACCACACAGGTGCAATGCTCACTCATATTGAACCCACTGTCCATCAGAAGCACAAACATCTGATCTTGGATACACCCCCCTTTTTCTGCAGAGCTACCTTCTAGCCAGTCAGTTCCCAGCTTGTACTGTTGTATGGGGTTGTTCCACTTCAGGTGTCCCTCCCTTGGACTTGTGCGTGTCCAGTTTGCTCAAAAGCAGTCCCTTGCTCAATCTTCCTAATCCATCCTCAAATATAAAACAGAGTCAATTTTTGGTGGAAACAAAACAAAACATCATCAGTAAGTTTAATTTTAAAAACACATTAAAGTATTTCTGAAGAAGACTAAACAGCATGAATTAGGGTGCATGGACTAAATTCAAGGAAATCTTACAGCAAGCATTAAGCAGCATTGTACTGTCCAGGTTCAAACTTGTCACTTAAAGCACCTTGTTTAGAGCTGCTGTACCTGCAGGCACCTGCAATTACTAGCTGCCTCCCTGTCTGATTTCCTGATTCCCCAGGCACTGGGAACTGTGCTCCCAAGCATGCCCTGAACTACTTCAATCTCAGCACCTCAGTGCTTATCTCCCACATACACCCAGTTGGAATCCAAGCATGGACTTTTTTCAACCTACATCCTTTAGGGGCCAAGCATCCAAAAAGCAGGCGTTCTTACTTTCTAGCCCTTAGGGGTCCCCAATTATGAAACTCTGAGAGACCAGTTTGTATAAATCATGAGGCAGTGATTTTAGCCTTTTTTTTTCTTTCTTTTTTTAAGAGTTGTCAGAGAAGACAGTAGCAAGCACTTACTAATCAACTGCTTAATGGTTAAGTCATTCACCTAGAAAATGAGAGATGTTTTCAGCTTGAGAGTGTCCAAAAACATACCTTCCATCACCAAGCTATAACATCATAAGGAACCTCTTCATTCCCTCCTCTTGTAACTGTTCTACTGTGGACAAAACAGTGAACAGGTCACAGAAGCAAGTTTTTAGAGCACCTATCTTAATCCCTCTAGTTCTGTAACGTAGCAGCTAGGCTACAAAATCAAACCCTTTATTCTTCCGCACAAAGTGCCTTGGTACACGGCTTTGGAAAGAAAGGGCACTGTTTTTTCTCAAAATGCCATATGGCCTGTAAGTGCTTTCCCTGGGTTGTGGCTATAGCTTTAGTAGGAACTTGTTCTTGGAACTCCCACTAGCTGAGCAAGTGACAAACAGTGTACATTATATGTAAAATTAGCATTATCTTCTTAACTGGTGGATGTGTTTTATGAATGACTGCCCACTGTGTTGAATGAGCTATTTGTAGACATGTAGCTCAAGGCAAGACCGCACAGACGAAAGTCCCTACTTACACTCCACATAGAGCACCTAGTTCTAGAAAGGTGTAAAATTCAGAATACATTCTTATCCTCACAGTTTTCCATGTCCAATATGTAGATTGTTTTAAATCCCACATTGAGAGGTCAGACTTCTCCCTACACACTACAGGAAGCCTTGACATTCCCCAAAGGTTTCTGTGCCTGGGATAGGAAACCCGAAGATGAGATGTTGCCCAAGTCCTTTGCTGGATCTAATGCCATGAACTTTTTGTAAGGCATTACTTCTCATTAAGCACAAAATAAGGCATACTAAGTTTCAGTCACCTCTTCAGTCTGGCTATCAAAGCAGACTCCACAGCCTCCTTTTGGAAAAAAAAAAAAAAAAGAAAAAGAAAAAGGCAGATTTTTCAGGATATGCTCTAAATGACTCAGAGTCCAAAGGGAAAAATGCCTAAACCTGCCAACCAGAAACACTGAGTACAGGCTCCTGAGATGCCACCCTTCTTTAGCCAAGTTATGCTGCAGGTGGGTTCTTCCATCCACTCATTCAGCCTCATAGCTCCTCATGGAATTAGAAGCCTAATTTGTCTTATAGTCTAACATGCTTTATCCTTTAAAACACAGAAGGAGGATACACTCTATTATGAAGTAGGCTGGTACATTCAATCCAAGTTAAGAAAATGCAAAGCTATTTCTCTATTTCAGACCAAAGTTGTTTGTCTTTTTCTTAATTTCTTTCGGGTGTGTGCTTTAATCCCAGAGCTATGAGTCATTTGATCTCTCTTGCTGAGGGTGTCCTGCTTTGCAGAAAAGGATCCAAGATTAATTAAGGACAACAAGGGTGCAAAATTCAGGGAACATGACAGGATTATGAAAGTCCTAGTGTCTGCTCCCAGAGTTGTTTCATCTATGAGTGTTTCACATAAAAAATGCATTAGAATTCCTTTGAGGAGACATTGGAGCATAGTTTTCCCCCTGCCCAAGAAATTGTCTAGCTCCTAGACTTGACTCCTGTGGCTAGAGAAAGGGAGACATATCACAGCTCTAATACTTTTTGTACAGTAAAACAGCTTCAAGGGGGTGAGTAGCAAGCTTATAGCTTGAAGGTGGGAAATGAGAGATGGTTTGAACCCTTGGAGGCAGAAGGGGGAATACTGGCTTAATGCAAAAGTAAGTGAAATTCCACTTATATGGAATGTCAGATTAGAGGAGATCAATGGCTCCATGGCTTAAAAGAAAATGAACATAATTAAAGAGCTTGATCATATATTATGTGTTAAATTCAAACCCCTATGAAATCAGAGTGATTAAACAATAAAGAATTAATCAGAATCAAAGCCTGTCAAATAGTGTTTTCTCTCTTAACACCTTGGTATTCCTTTAAAGTACAAAAAAAAAAAAAGAGTATTAAACCCATTTAAACCCTACTTTTACTCCATTTCTTTTTATTTGCAGCAAAATAATTTCACAGAACTAGATCTCTTTATATTTCAGGGTCACCCAGTTGGATACCTAATGTTTACTGCTCAGTAAAAATTACACTGCAATCACAGTTTTAAATTCCTTCATTACGCAGATCTAGACATGGTAGTCCTATAAACTTTCTTATTAAATCTGCGGGAATCAAGATAGCTGTCCCTAAAGTCAGTTCAGAGCTGAATAAATATTTTCATGATTTTGTTTACACGATGTTTATTATTACAGAAAAAAAAATTGACTCTTGAAGGGAAAGAAATAATTAGTTTTTCAAATGCATCTAAATATTTAAGAAACAGAAATTTACTGGGAATTAATGGGAATGTGCATTTTTCAGTGCTTTTGAATACCCTGACTGTAAATACAGTATCTATGTATCTACAGAAATTGGGAATTTGCCACCAAACGTTTTCTTGTATCAGGCCTCCCCTAAAATATCATCTCCAACCTTTTTCTCCCCCCCTGCTTATTGTAACATTTCACCTTTTCTCAGAACAGAAGCAGGGATCATCTCTTAAAGGAAATTTAAGAAAGGGGTAAATACCGTGCAAACGCCTGCCAGCAGCCATGCCTGCATGCACAGAGCCAGCAGATGTCAGTGCAGCTCACAGGATTCATCAAAACCAAGCAGCCTCCTGCAAACTGAGAGGAAGAGTTCATCCCAGTGTGTCTGTAAAAGGTACTGTCACCACACAAACACCTTCTAGATGAATCCAAAGAAGAGTTAAGTTACTATCACAAATTCCTTTCGCAGCAAGTGTTTCCTGCTGCCCCACACATGCTAAATGCTAAAAAGCATTCCCAGCTGTAACTGAAGCAGCTTTCCTAGTCTCTGCTATTCCCACTCTCAAATCAGCCAGTGAAGCTTTTTACAACAGCAGAGCTGTTATTTTCTGGGAATCCCTGCTCCCCCAGGAGTACTCAAAGGATATCATGATACTTTTGCCCTGGAAGATTGCATTGCCCCACACTTACAAACTTCTTGACTTTGAGGACAAAGTCTTTCTTCCCCTCTTGTCATACCTCTATGTATTTCTGTAGCATATACACTCTGCAATGTTTCCATTGAACCTTGTATTTTATATCCATATATCAATTATAAAACACAGGTATTAAAAGCCTGTCAGCTATCACATGGAGCACGAGATCAGATAAAATGGTGATGGATCACATTGGCTGGCAAAACATTTAAGATCACTGACCCACACCAAACTTACAGGTAAGCATTTCTGTAAGAGCCATATAAGCAGATGTCTTAAAAATTCACTAACTACCTTCTGTACCAGGGAAATTTGCACTCCTCTAATGGAAATATTTGTTACAGAAAGATTCCAAGCCTGGGACAATGAGTAGGTGAGCATATATATCCTCAAGAACAATTATCCCTTCAGATTTATACAATTAACCAACATATGAGCACTCTCTGTACGTATTACAGATAGTTGGTGAAAGAGCCAAATACACCGAGGAGTCTACAGCAAAGCAATGTATAGAGATGCTTTTAAACACCTTGGAGAAGGAGGGAGGGGCAGGGGATGGAAGAGATGAGACAAAAGGAGGTAGTTTAAGCTCCTGTTCCCAAAGCCACCTCTCAAGTATCTAAAGGGACATGAACCACCTGGCAGGCTGACCGGCTTTCCGTGTACCTCAACCTACTGGCATACCTCTGTCCCAATAGTCTCTTTTTATAAACACAAGCTGTTTTGCAGAGGTGGTTTTCCTCAGTGGAAACTTCCAATTATGGCTGGAGAAAGCCAGACAGAACACCTATGTAGTCCTCATTCATTTGCCATTTACACTTAAACTTGTAGTGGGGATGGCTTGAATGAAACTGTCTAATGTGCTAAAGTAAGATTTAGAGACCTTAATGCACTTAATTCCAGAAGCAAGGCTTTGGAAGCTACTAAGGTATGAAGAGTAGCTGCAGCAGTAACAGGATAATTCAAGTGAAAAGGGACTTCTAGAGTTCCCTTAGTCAACCTCTTGCTCAGAGCAGCATTAGCTATGCAATCAAGAGCAGGTTTGTCAGAATTTTATTCAGTTGGGTGTTGAAAACTACTAAGGATGGAGATTGCACAGTCTCTCTGGGCAACCTTCTGCAATGCTTGACTGTCCTCATTCTGAAAATGTTTTGCTTCCCAGCCTAAACCTCTCATTTCAGTTTATGGCCATTTGTCCCTGTTATATTTTGTCATATTTCTGACCCATTCCTCCAGCCTCTCCCTCTGGATTGCAGCCTGTGGCCCTCAAGGGGTATCAGCTGGTCCTCCCAACTTGGTATAATGTGCAAACTTGATAAGCAAGTATTCCATTGCCTCCTCCAGGTCACTGATAGAGATGTTTAACAGGACAGGACCCAGGATAGACCCCTGCAGTACTCCACTTGTTAACAACCTCCAGAGATAGAGCATATCCCATTAACCACTAACACTCTGAACCTATTGAAACAGCTTTTTACCCATCTGGTTCTTGACCCATCCGGAGAGTAACATCCTACCTCAAATACAAGAACATTGTGGTAGAGTGCTGAAAGCCTTGCAGAACTCAAGGTACATGATGTCCACTTCTCCCCTCCCCTCAGGTAGGTCAAGCCCCATTTACCCTTGGTAAATCTGTGCCAACGATTACCAACCACCTAGTTCTCCTTCATATGCTCAGAAATGTGTTTCAAGAAGACTTGCTCCGTGCTTCTCCCACGTACCAAAGTGGCACTGACCAACTTGTAGTTTCCCCAATTTGTCTTTCAGGCATCTTTTGAAGATGGGTACAACATTTGTTTTCTTCCAAACATGTGGAATCTCCCCTAATATCTATGAAAAGACATCAGCCAACTCTCTCAGCACCTTCGATTTAGTATGTCAGGTCCCATGGACTTCTATGGGTTGAGTTCTCTAGTAAGATTTGACATACCTTGCAAATCTGAACTCCAGCTCTAGTTCCTCCTGCTTGTATCCTAGGCTGCATGCATTTTTTATACACATGTTCAATGTAGCCTCCCTTCTACTGTTTTAGTATTCCTGAGGTCTCTTACTGTTTCCATCACACTGTACCCTTTTCTTTCCACCACATCCACCATTTCTTAACTTGGTCACACTCCCTAACCTTATTTTTCCTGGTTTAAAGCTTTCCTCACCACACTGGACTGCTTGTTGGTACAGATGCTCTTTCCTCACTTTGTCAGGTGGATCCTGTCTGTGCCCAGCAGTTCTCAATTCTCAGAGGGTCCTGCTGGCATAAAAACAAAACTCCTGTCAGTAACATCAGCTGCATAACCAGGTATTAATCCACAGGATCAATTTGCTCCTCCCCCAGCCTCTTCTCTCTACACTAGGACTAAGAATGTCACCTGGATCACCAGATCTGAGCAAAAGGCCCTGCCAGAGCACTAAGCCTCTTAATTTGCTAAGGCCTTTGATGGGAACTGGGAAGGTGGTGAAAACTATTCAAGGGTCAAGATACCATGGGAGCACAAACCAGATTATTCTGTTGCTCTGGTACTGGAAACTGCACAGAAGAAACTGCTTGTGGTTAATTAAGAGTTTGGTAGAAGAGTAAAGACCAAGTCCGATATTTTATATGCTTCCTAGATAAAATTAACTG
>VYZV01011252.1:15422-31672 GCA_013401275.1 Pandion haliaetus | reverse complement strand
CGCCAGCTCCCTCAGTACTCTTGGATGGATCCCATCAGGGTCCTATATACTTGTGAGTGTCCAGATGGCGTAGCAGGTCACTAACTATTTCCTCTTGGATTACGGGGGGTATATTCTGCTCTCTGTCCTTGCCTTTAAGCTCATGGGGCAGAGTACCCTGAGGATAACTGGTATCAAGCTGGTCTGTCAGTTCTTTTAGAGCTGAGCTGAAGGAACTGAAGCCAAATCCCTATGTCAGTATCAAACACTGGCTACTTAGGAGTCACAAAATGCCTCTGGATGTGTGAATCACTGCCTGGCATCAGTTGTTCCCTTTATTACCTTCCATCATCCCTTCTCTTCAGGAAAGGGATGGGGAGAGTAAATGATAACTGTGTTTGTAACCAGAATAAAATGAAAAAATAAACTTTTTTAAAAATTGGATTATTTTTTTAAAGATGAATGGAAAATTGAATTTGGGTCTGCATCTCTCTGTTGACCTCAGTCCATCTCTGGTTGATGTGCACAGGAGAGATGTAATTTCATGTGATTTGGGGAAAATCTCCTTATTACCAGCAGTTTTGTGTCTGGAATCCCAGTAACAGAATTGTAACATGATGAGCACTGAAACATGCACTCGCTATAGAAATGTGATTTACAGGAACATTCAGTGAATAATAGGCTTGATGACTAGAATTCTGTTTTCATTGAACTGCTGTAAATAAAGAGGCTTCTTCCCACCAGAGGAGTCTATAATGCAGAAAGG
Source organism: Pandion haliaetus (assembly GCA_013401275.1). Taxonomy (NCBI): domain Eukaryota; kingdom Metazoa; phylum Chordata; class Aves; order Accipitriformes; family Pandionidae; genus Pandion; species Pandion haliaetus. Next base: position 30,927 of record VYZV01011252.1, on the reverse strand, counting down.
GCTTCAGGGAGCAGGTTTCATTCTGCTGCTTGTATTAGAGCAAACAGCTGTCATTAAGAAGGTGACTGGACTGGGCAATTTGATTGTTATCAAATCAAATAGATAGCTCTTCTAATAGCAATGTTTATTAAAATCACTAGTACTAAATTGAGAATAAATTGTTTAAAACAAATCTTCATTGGGACCTCAAAATCACATTGCCTTTCAAACCCTCTGATTTTTAGTAAGTACTATGTTTGGAATGATTCACATCTGAACCTTCTGGTTGTGGTTTTTTTCACATTTTCAAGATTTTTTTCTGCAAGAATGAGAAGTAGAAAGTTATTTTCTTTGTTGAAAGCTGATGTTCCATATGTAGATCCCCATGCCTCTGGGTGTTAAGAGCCAGGCTTGAGGAAAGCACCACATCAGATCTGTGGCATGCTGCTTCTATTCATTGTATTCTTTTGTAGGTATTTCTGATGCATTTTCCACTGTTGCCTCTTTTAGGAAACAGATTGGACTTTTGCACTTAGAATATAGCTGTGCATTTGCTTAGAAGAAAATGAGTAATTCAGAGGTAGAACTTTCTCTCTACTGGAAACCTGTACATGTCCTGGTAGCAAGCTGATGTGAGTATGCTGATGATTTGTCCGAAGAAAAGAAAACTTACAAATGCTTTTTTAGGAACACTTCTTGTCAAAAGACTCTCCTTCTGCCATAATGAGTATTTCAGTCATATCCTGTTAAATATCTAAACCTTTTCTGAGAAAAGGGACCAAGAATCGATCTTAAGTCAATGCATCTATTGTTTAGATTTTTTCATCCTCTTTTGTCAATGAACTGTGTTTTCAGAGCGTGTTCCTTTCCTTCATGACTGCTACAACTGAAAGTTACTGGAAAATTTTGGAAAAAAGGTAAACATTGTATTTTTCACTGTCCTCCTCCTGATCCCAAACTTGTTCAGCTGTAGGAATCATGTTAGTAGCTTGCTTTATAGGAATGTGTATTACTGTTGTCGTCCACTCTCTACGTGAGACCATTGGAAACCATAAGGTTTTGCTAAGGCTAGCGGACTCTACTGAGTAATAGGTATTTGTGTATGTGAGAGGAGAGAGTGGGAGAGGGAGAAATGTCCTTTGGGACAAGGGAGGGAGGTCACATGCAGACTTTTGAGCAGCAGTGGTGCTAACATCCACAAGGTCTGCCTCTCCAGAGCTATGGAAATTTACATTATTATTTTTTTCTGGTGAGGTCCTTGAATAATTAAGGTAGTTAATCTCTTTCCAGGAAGCTATATGCTTTAACTTTTAGTCTTCCTCAGCCTGTATGCTTTAATTGTATCCTTATAATCATCACAGCATAGAGCAAAAAGGGAGGCTGGAAAATACGAAAACTCTAAGGAAACCAATGTTTCAAACCTCAGCATTTTTTCAACACTTTAAAGTTTAACTGGTTTTATTTTGATAGATAAGTAGTAGAATTTTTGTTTGACTTCTACTGTGAATTTAGGAAGCTGTACTGAATGAGAAGTGTGTGACATCCTCATTTTCTAAAGTTTATAAAATAGGGCAATTATGTACTTTTTTTTATATCTAGATTGGGTTTTGCTAGACCATTAGTTTAACAACACCACCAACTGCTTTGGGGGTTTGGACTGCTGAATTCAGTGGCACATATAACATGTGCAATGGGCTTGGAGTGCAGGTGGCCGGAAAGAGCAGGCTGGCTGCCTTCTGGGTCTGGATTGCAGCAAGAGTGTACTGGACCTGTGGGTAGATAGTGAGTGCAAAGCATCCAGCCTTGCATGGGCAGGTGCTGTTACTAGTGGGAAAGTTGTATTAGATAGTTCTATGGGCATAGGAGGGGTGGAGACTTAGACTTTTCTTTACTCCTAGAGTAAATCCATGCTTGACAAAACTGTCAGATCACCAGATGAATGCAGAACCCTGACTCTTCTCCCAGCACTCTTTCTGCAACAGAAGGAGGCCAGCTGCCTTGGTGCAAACTTCATGTCCCCCTATAGACATTATTGGGGCTCCCAGGGGAGTGAGAGTATCTGTAAGAAGCAGAGGTGACAGAGCAATGTCATCTCCTCACTATCCCGGGAATTGGATGACAGAGACCAGCCTCTTTTTGAGGTGAGGATCTCCACAGCAGCAGCAAGTACTGGGTGCTGCGCTGTTGGGAAGCAAGACCTGAGCCAGGTGAGCCCAGGTGTTGACAAATCAGCATCTGGGGGCTGGGCTGGGCTCCCTGAACTAGCTTGTGCTGCTCTGCGGTTCACAGGGTCGGGGAACCATAGTCAGCTCTTTGAGAAAATAGCTGGAAAGAAGAATAATTTGGGAGATATTTCCTCTTCTTTTGAAGACTTTCATAAGAGCTCATGACATTAAGTTCATTTGCTTGAAAAATCTTAGACGACAATGTTGAAATATGGTATTATTCAATGAACACTCACTACACTCTTACCTTGTTTCTATGGCTGTCCTCTTAGTTGGTGGAGCTGCAATCAGTGTGATGCACTCTCACCTTCAGGTGTGTGGGATGTGGAGAGAAAATGCAGGGAGGCTGGATTTACCGCTCATGTGCTACTCCCTCTGCATAGTCACAGGAGCTTCTGCAGGACTGGCAGTTCCAAAAAGCAGATACCTGTCTTCCCATGTGAGCAAAATATCTGTGTCCAAACTGGATGTAAAGTAGACCCTGGTTTACTGGACTCATTGTTCAGTTTACTATTAAAGCAGGCAGGAATGAGGAGGTTTTTAACTGCATGATGTGTTTCCTTCCTGTGTATCCTTCCTTTTCTTTACCTTCCTCATTTGTCTTTCTTGTTCATGTCAAAAATCTGGTGTTTGTTTAAATTAATGAAGAGCACTCTTGATAAGGAACCTTTTATTCTGCTCATGCTGCCTTTCACCTGACTGGGGCAGGGAGAGCCAAGAAGTGCTATCTTTTGAGTGCCTCTAAGAGATGTCAGGCTGGAGTAAACATATTGTGTTTGTGAGGAGGCAGGTATTTGGGGTCCTTTATTTATCAAACATGGTGCTATGCTTTTGGAAACCAGCCTTTTTCCCTCAGACTTTTACAGACTTCACTTTTTAATAGTGTTTCATTATGGGCACATATATCTTTTAGCTTGGTTTTGCAATTTAAATCTGGCCTGGGGATGTTCACCTGTTCTGCGTGATTGTGGCCATGTTCTTTCTGGGAACTGGCAGCAAAATGTTGTATTTTAAATCCATTTTCTAAAATGATACATGCTGTTAAATAAACTATTACACAGATCATGCCGTTCAAAAGAATATTTTTACAAAATTCAGCACAAGGCAATGAACATTGAATGTGATCATGATCCAAAAGTCTGTGAAGCTTGGCTCCCATTTCTATTACTGACTGTTGTGTCTTCCAGACTCAGCTCTGATCTCCATACAATCCCATGTTAATGGCATTGTCTATCTTTCAGGTGATACAAAGGCAGAATCTGAGCCAAGAAAGTATTCCTGTAAAAGGAATTATGTTTAGATTCCTTAGAGCTGGAAGCAGTGATAAGGATGGTGAAGTATGTTTGGAGAGGCTGTGTGATTTATTCTCAATATGTAATGCTATGTGTGAAATGAATTGAGTACTCTTAGTGAGGGAACACATTGTAGCCCTTAGTTTACCCTTCCTTTGAGTAAATTCATCTTATCTGAAGCAAACTTTATGTAAAAATTATGTTCGGGGTAGGACTGAGTTAAAATTTGAAAGGAGCATATTAAATACTGAAATAGAGAAATCTAAGTTGTAAAAATTGTGATGACTGTATATGTCGACCTTTTATTGTGCAGTAGAATGGGATGGTTTGGGCACCTTCTGTTGACACATTAATGATCTAAGGCTCTTGTAGATTATAAGAACTATCCCATTTAATTTTTAACTGATCATAAAAATTATCAGTTGCTGGAAAAGGCTGTGGTTATGGTAAAGCAAGATGTTGTTTGCATTGCTAAATCATCTCTGAAAAATGGATTTGGACTAATGTGTAATTAGTAATTTTTAAAATGTCTTTTCTCAAAACAACAAACAAGACTTCCCATTGTGGTAAACTTAAATACCGTATGTATTCATAAACACACATTTATACTTTGGAACAAGAGGAGAAATAAAAATTGGTGTTTGAGCTGGCCTCTACTTCTTGTTGAAACTAATCATTGTGATTAAAATTTAATGGTGAATGTGCAGTGTTATCAGTGATAATTACTATGTGAAAAAACTCTCTTCTCCAACCTAACTGTGGAAAGACTTAGAAAAGTCAGTTTTTACTCCTGGAATTCTGTAAATTTACCAAGAATTATAGCTATAAGACCCAGATAACATTATTTACCATGTTCTTCAAGCTAAACAGAAGCACAAAAAGATGGATTTTCCTCTCTGTGCAGATTGCTTGGAGAAAAACCCTTTAGTTAGAAGGGGTTTTTGCTGTTTCTGAAAAAGAAATGTAACCAACAGGATCATAAAAGATGGTATTTTTAACAGAGTGGTATTAAGCAGCTTCTTTTGCTTCTCTGCACAAACCCATCATTTTTTTCCTTCTCATCAGAGCAGTTAAGAGTGAGGATAATAAAGATTGTAGTTGTGGCTGAACACCCAGTTGTTCCAGGCACATATTGGTCATCAACCTAACCCTGCCCAATTCCTCTGGGACAAAAATGGACAGGGCAGAAGTACTATTATCATCATCTTACAGGGGAATTAGGCCACTTAATCACTCAGTAACTTGCTGGAGATCCTCAGGACGCTTATGGCAGAGTGAAAATTCAAGCCCCCTACTGTCTCAGCCCCAGAGCAGTGCAATCTGCAAACTACTATGGTCTGAGACCCAGCACTTTCTAATCAAGTAACTATAAATAAGAGCAAACATTTTATAAAGTAAGATAAAAAGCAGCTAAATTCCAGTACTCATCAGCTTGATGATGTTAAAAACAGGTGCAAGTTTCCAAGTATGGAGTGGTACCTGTTCTACTGTAGAAGTAACCCTTGCTTGCAAATCTGTAACTTCAATCAAAATGTAATCAAAAGTACCCAGTGTGTTACTGGAAAGGTGCATATGAGCTACAGAACCAAAGAGCTTGACTCTTCATTGCCTTATGTCACTACTTACACCTATATATGGACTAAGTATAATGTCCTGGCAGAGCAAAAATAAAGTCAATTAATACCAATGTGAACATGTGTAAATGGCTAGAAAAATGGGAGCTGCCATTTTGCAGAAATTCTCCACATTTCAAAATGTGTGTTTGTCCTCAACTGGAGCAAATTGTTGGCCTCTCTTGTGAAGGGAAAAGTTTGGAAAAGACTGACCTAGAATGACTGGATTGATTTGAAAGGTGATAGTATAAAATCTTATACATGTTGTAGTAAATGTAATACACAATAGTATGCTATGTTATTTAGGACAGTATGAAAACTAAGGAATATTTTTACCTTTGGAAACACATCATTGCTTCATTGAAGCAAGTTACCTGATCAGAATGATTCTATCATTGTATGAAGATCACTAATGAGAATTTCTCCTTTAGTGTTTCAGTGCATATGAAATATTTGATTTGTTTAAATAGCATGTGACTGTAGCATAAAAATATTAATTTTGAATAATCATCTTTTAAAGGTCCTTTACACTTTCCTGACTCCCATGAATAGCTTAACAAGTATCCTTGCTGTATCACCTTTACCTTTTGCAGTACTGAAGCCAACTTCTCAGTATGTTGGTGTTTACAAATTTATTTTCCCCAAAACTGTGAATCTAAATCAGCTTGCAGTTTTCAAACACTCCACCAGTTTGGAGTATTTGCACTGGAGCCGTAACTTTGGTTTTGGTCCAAATTTCAAAGCGTAAAATCCACCAGAGATTCACAGATTTACACATTCAGCATGCATTTTGAAGTCCCTCCATTGTGGAGTTGGAAGAGCACCTGGGTGAACAGGCTATGGCAGCAGCCTCCAGCTCCTGTACATGCCCGTGTAGCAGGAGCTCTCTCTTATCTGCAAGAGCTCTGTGTTGCAGGGCTGTGACTAGGGTAAAAGACACTTCTGCTCTACTTTTTCTCTCTGCCCCTCCACTACATGTTACAGAGGGTGGAGGGCCTAGAGAAATATTATGGCATTGCACAAAAAACATGGGGGAGCACTGCTGGGGCAGAGGGTGGCGAGACAAGGCTTGAGGGACAAGGCTAATAAGTGGGGCCAGCTACCCTCTTGGAGCCATTTTCTTTCATGGTTAATGACTGTCTACAAGACCCAGTTATTCCTGCTAATTTTGGTTGTTAATGGTCCAAAGAATCGGAACATATCTCTGTATGATTACATATGATTTAAAAGTCTAATTTAGGTAGCTGCTTGCTGTATTTAAATCTTGGCCAGAGCACACTGTCATCCCTTTGTAAGTCATTATCTCAGTGCTCAGACAGCCTGGCCAGGCCCGGGGTGTGCCTTTGACACTCCGGTTTCATAGCTTTCAGATGTTATCTGTTTTGTTTTGGGGGTTGGGTTGTTTATCCAGACATTGACTGTTTTTCAAAAAAAGTAAAACTAGTTCCTAGGCAACCTTAATGAATGGTAAGAACACGTTAGTTTGTTCATAATTTAGATGACTGTAGCTTGTTTACAGTGATGTTTGGTTTATTGCAATGGGCTGGCTTAGCTTAACAGTGAGCTATGTAAATACGAGGTTGAGAACAACAAACCACCAGAGGATCACAGCATGGTTATCAGGCTTTTTTTCTTTAAAGTGTTTTTATTGAATAGGTTTATATTGTTAAGTTTTTAACAGCAAAGAGTAGCAGCATTTAGAATGCTTTGATCTTTAGAAAATATGAATTACAGAAGGTGAATGATCGTTTCCTAAAGCCTCTCTTAGTATACCTACAAAGAAACATAAAAATGTATAGACATGTAAACATATTTATATATACTTACCTATATTCTCTGTACACTTCCATAAGCATATGTAAAAAAGCATGTTGTGTGTTATAATTGTCATTCAAAATCTTTTTCTCCAAAGTACAGATCTGTGTTTTTGATGTGGTTGCCCTTTATAGCAGGAGCTTGGACTACTAGGCTTAGGACAATTCTGGTCATAATGACTGATGTTCTTAATTTTCTCCTCTGAAACATACACAAAGGGTCAGGATCACTCTGTGTTATGCAGTCAGCAATCATTAGATGTTGAAATCATCTAATAGGTGATGTCAACAGGTTGAAATGTTGCTAAAATCAAAATACTAGCACAAAGACATATAAATCCTTTTAGAAATGTACTGGATGATATATATGTACTTCTTACAGGTAATCCGGGAGTGAGGCTGTATTTATGAACACATTTAATCATTCAGGTCAATTTTCGGAAGACCCTGGGAAACAAATGTGTTTCTGCTGTTCCTAGTTTATATTCAGCCCAGAGCACGTTTTCCTGGCCAATTTGAAGGATTTGGATACCTGTTTTCTGAAGGAAGAGCTGACACAGCCCAGTGGGAAGCATTGTACTACTGAAGGGGTGTAGAGTGCTTTGAACAATTGGTGTAAAATATGCTTACTACCTCCCTGTTGTGGCATGTAACTCTAAAACATAAGCACATACAAACCTTAGTGAAATGATACTACCCTATAAACCTGTGTTTGGAAGTGCCAGGTACATGTCTCCATTCCTATTTCAATAAACTCTTTATAGGTATCAAAACTCTGCGAGTTTTTCAAGAACTATTATTTCTTTTGCAGTATTTGGGTTTTTAGCTTTGAGCACAGGATTATAACCACACGAGATTTACTTCAACATTAGGGCAAGTTCACTGGAAACAATGTCCGTTCTGGTTTAATTACATTAAGCCAAAAAAAGAATCCATACAGGAAAGTGTAACTATGTGATATAGTAAGTCTTTATCAATTCACAGAACCAGCAACATTCTTGGTAATTTGCCTTCTATCTGAGCAACGTGAAATCAGCACAGTACACTTTGTTCTGATTTTTTTTGAGAGCCAAAACATGCCATTCTTTCTCTCACAGAATTCTATTTTGTTTTCTAGTTTTCCTATGTATTTCTATAGGCATGTTCAAGCAAAAAGCTCATTCTAATTTGAAGTGGAAGAACCTGGCACTAGGAAGATAGGCTTTTACTTACCTAGAAGTTACCACTGTAGTGAACTCTCCAGAATTGCATGTGGAGAAGCTGTCAGGACAAGAGCTGACATATCTGGCAGGTCTCACTTTCACTGCAAGCTTTGACACTTACGAGAATCCAGAATTTAAGAAAATCACAGAGATGGGAGGAGGAACACTTGTTGCCTCACCAAATAGTATGTGTACAATGGGTTTCAAACTATGAAGGTCTTGGGCCAGACTGTGTCAGTTGTGTTGCAATTTAGGGTGTGAGTCTGCTTCTCCATACTAGACTACCAATAGCACCAAAGGAGAGATTTTCATAGCTGGGAAAAGAAACTTGCCACATTGCTCCCATGTTCTTTATGCTGTGTCTGAAGCAGGCACGAAACAGTAACAATCAGTGCTGGTTGTAGGTTACTTCATAAGCTGGTGTCTCATAGGGATCAGCCTCTGGATGTGAGGACGTTTCTCTTGGGCAGGCTGCTCTGAGGCAAAGCAGAACCTGGCTGTGCATTCTTTAAACTTTTGATAGGTCTTCTGCAACCAGCTTACTACTTTGTCTTTCTAAAGGATATTCCACCTTTTAGCAGTGATCACATCCCATCTCTTCTGTTGCCTTTTCCCCTCCTCTTCTGTTAACTGTGTTTGTCTGCTTTTTCTTCCTCATGATTGTTTCTTCATGCTGCCTTAGCACCTCCAGCCCTTTCTTCTCTGAGGGAGGTCTTACAGGATTTGTCTGCCTCTGCACATTGTTTCGGGATCTCTCCTGCTTGTGTGTTCTGAAGAAAGTAAAACCATAGGGTTGGTCTGTTTGTTTTTAAGAGCTATTTCAAAAGAGCATTAGCATTGTAGAAAAGCCTGCAATAATCAGGAAATGAAAGAGAAGAAAGAACATCAATTCACAAACATATATTTTGCTTGATTCTGTGCATTCTCAATTAAAAAACCCTCTTGGTTTTCTTTTATTTCATTCTTATAGTACACCAGTATCTTAAAGCAGGGTTAAGGTGTATGACTCAACACAAGTTTTTGAAGTGCTCATTGTTTCCTTCTGTATTATTACTGAGAAAAGAGAGTAGATGAATCCCAAAACCCAATATAGGACTGATCAGGATGAAAATTGGTACCCAAATACCAGTGTCAGGTGTCTTTGGATTGCCCCCAGGTGTACTAAATTAGGGTAAATGAAAAGAAAATGGCTTGGGTTGTTTCAGCTGAGTGGCAATGTGTCTTCTTGGAGATATGGTCTCTCTCTTCTATAGACAGATCACAGAGATAATGTGAGCAAAATAAGAGGACTAAAGTTCTATTTAGCATGTTTCTTCCTGGTTTTAGTGATATGTGTCTATGGCTTGTTGCTATTGGGGAAACTCATAGTAAAAACAAGAGTTCAGCTAAGTGCAGTAGGATGTTGATAATAGAACTCATAGTAAGAGTTTAGGACACCTTTTTACTCATGGAGACAGGAACAAACAGTCCTGATTAGGAGGCTCTGCAAATCAGAAATTATTATTACGTTTTCTCTCCTTAGCCATTTTTCTATTTTACTTTGCTGAAATCTCACCACTGCTTACAATATTCTATCCCTAGCATCTCCAAGATTAATTCTGACTCTTTCTTGGGAGACTTTTGTTAAAATAGCTAGTGCTTGCACATGCATTTGAACAACAGTGAATATTTTCTGATCTGTAAATTAGTTTTTGTTTGGTTTTGGGGTTTGTTGGTTGGTTGGTTGGTTCTGTCAGTTTTTGGTTTATGGGGGTTTTTTTGTGGGGTTTTTTTGTTTGTTTTTCTACATTCCTGTATCACCTAAAATATGGCTTAGAAGAAACCAATCTGCTTTGAGGGAAGCTCTTAACTCTGTTTAGGTTAAGTAAAAGTGATATCATGAGATTTAATTGGCCTTACTAGTGAAAGTCGTAAATCAGAATTGAAATGGTGCTGCAGGAAAAACTGAATTTATTAGAACAAATTGGCGGAAACAAATAGCAACAGGATTTTATTTTAAATATTATTCTATTAAAAAAGTGGTGAAATTGGTCAAGAATAAAATATAAATGGAAAAAGAACTCATCATAAAAACAAAACATTTCTAGAAAGAATATCTGCCTGTTCAGACACCCAAATTCTATCAATGTGTAATTCTAATGTGTTTAAATGCAAAGGTTATATAGAATCATAGAATGGTTTGGGGTTACGGGGGACCTTAAAGATCAACTAGTTCCAACCCCCATGCTATGGGCATGGACACCTTCCACTAAACCAGGTTGCTCAAAGCCCCATCCAACCTGGCCTTGAACACTTCCAGGGATGGGGCATCGACAGCCCCTCTGGGTGACCTGTTCCAGTGCCTCACCACCATCACAGTAAAGAGTTTTTTCCTAATATCTAATTTAAATCTACCCTCTTTCAGTTTAAAACTGTTACCCTTGTCCTAGCACTACACTCCCTGTTAAAGAGTCCCTCCTGCTTTCTTGTATGTCCCCTTTAGGTACTGGAAGGCTGCTATAAGGTCTTCCCAGAGCCTTTTCTTCTCCAGGCTATACAACCTCAACTCTCAGCCTGCCCTCATAGGGGAGGTGCTCCAGCCCCCTGATCATCTTGTGGCCCTCCTCTAGACCTGCTCTAGCAGGTACATGTATTTCTTATGTTGGGGATCCCAGAGTCCCCAGAGGTGGGGCAGAGTGGAGGGGCAAATCACCTCCCTTGACCTGCCAGCCACACTTTTTTTGATGCAGCCCAGGATGCAATTGGCTTTCTGGGCGGCAAGCACACGTTGCTGGGTTATGTTGAGCTTCTTGTCAATCAACATGCCCAAGTCCTTCTCCTTAGGGCTGCTCTCAAAGCACCCATTGCTCAGCCTGTATTTGTGCTTGGGATTGCCGCACCCGTGTGAAGGACCTTGCACTTGGCCTTGTTGAACTTCATGAGGTTTGCACGGCCCCAACTCTCAAGCCTGTCAAGGTCCCTCTGGATGACATCCCTTTCCTCCAGTGTGTTGACTGCACCCCACAGCTTGGTATTGTTGGCAGACTTGCTGAGGGTGCACTGAATCCCACTGTTCATGTTGCTGACAAAGATGTTAAACAGAATGAACATGAATACTCCATGTTTCTTTTTCTTATGACATGACTATGGAAGAAAAGTGTGAACCACTACCTGATGTATTTTGTGCTCTGTGTTGTCTCTGGGATGCCTGTAGTTACTGACAGGAGCTCACCGGTTGTTGTTTATTTGTTTTTGCCCATTTTACATGCTGCTTTATGGAGAATGTAGGAGGTTCCTGTAGTATTATTTTTCCTAATGTGCCTCAGCTTGCCGGTTTGCCAGCAGCTATTTGGATTAGAGATACATCAAGCTAGAGCTACAAATTAACCCAATGGGTAAGTGTGAACAAAGAACTGAGATAGCTCAATTATCACATCCAAAGGGCAATTCACATGGTAGCTTTTGTTTGAAGCTTTTCACAAGCTGAAAAATTGCTTACAAATCCAGAGGAATAAACCAGTTCTGCTCAAATACAGTGAGAGGACACAGAGATGGCAACTGTGGAACAAAAATATTTGAAATGCATAAAAGGTTACAGGAAAGGTTTGGAAGATGATACCTAGCGGGAGTCAACACCATGCACCTGGAGAGGGCAGGCTCACTCTTCCAATCCCATGACTATGTAAGTAGACAAACAAAAGCCAAGAGTTTCTAAGAGTCATTGGTAGGACTTCTCTGGTGTTTGAATCTGACTACTGAAACTCTCATCTGAGGGAGCTGAATGCTCAAATTCTGTCATTAGTTAGCAGGGACTAGAACGTACATGAGGTATGGTGAGCCCTGTCACACCACAAGAAGAGTCCCAGATGGTGGAATAGCTGGATGAGATGGCTTTCTTTTGAAAGTGATAAAATAGTATCTTCTGAATGCTTAAAATGTAGCAGAGCAAATTGGTTCATGTTAATTTGTGGAAGAAGGAATGGAAATGATAAGACCCCAAGGAAGCAGCTGATGTAGCTGTGGGAAGAGGGTAGATAAATTGTGATAAGCTCATCAAGGTGTATCTATGTGCCTCATTTTAGGAAAAAATAGATGGAAAGGAAAACAAGAGAGGAACTTGGTGAGGACCTATTCTGATTATGAAAATAAGAGGAAGTAGAAATCAGTTATAACTAGGACTCATTAAAGACAGTAACTGTTGTCAGCTGCAGAAAAATGGAAGGACCTCTTCAGGGTTAAATTCTTCAACTCAGCGGGGGCTTGAATGGGCTGAACTCCAGCTGGATGAAGAGGAGCTACAGCTGCAAAACTCGGGTGACAGAGAAGCAATGACTTGGAGGTCAAGCAACTGAAAAGAAACAGGCTTTGTAAGAGGTGGGCATATGAAATGCCAATTTGAAAGTGAGGTAATAAATAAATTAAAAAAAAAAATGTAGGTGGCTGGAGGAAATGTAAACATGTATCTTGACTTCAAAAAGGTTTGATACTGCTCATAGTGTGTGTGGAAAATCACTCCCTTAGCAAGGCAGACAGTCATTAAGACTTGAGGCTGACCTGCAGAAGTATAATGAAACTTTTTCCTTAAATACAGTCAATACAAGAAAAGCATTCATATGGTGCATGAGCGCTTGGAGAAAAATTAGTGTGGTGATCCAGCTAAGAAATGTGGAAATGAATGAAATGTGCTGTGGTCACTACTGTGGTGTTTTTTAGAAGTAATTACATTAGAACCATTATATGCCTGGAAACTTAAAATTTAGCTAGAGATTAAGTACATAAATTGCAGTTGTGTTTCCAAAAGGTAGCCCAGGAAGGAGTGGCAAAAGCTAATCTTCTAGGATAGGTAGTAAATTGATGTGCATTTGAGAGAGAGAGAGATATCAGGAAAAGGACTGGTACCTTGTCAGAAGTCCTGAGAAAGCAGTAGGTAGGTGGTAGGAAAATGCATTTTCTATCAGTCTTTTTAGGCAGCTTGCACTCTACCTGTGTAGTGGTAACCAAGTGACTAAGGTCTTGGGATGCAGGAGCGTCGAAAGTACAACTTGCTATCAAGTCCAGACCCAGCTATCGAAGGCAGCTGGATTGTATATTCTTTTACACACACTAATTGTATTCCTTTATAAATGCCTGGAGGTTTTGCTGAACTGATGATTTGTGTTGTAAAATGCTTTATACAGTAGCAATACTACCTCTGGTTTGTATTTAGAGTTTAGAAGAGAGGCCCTGGTCGGCATTTGTAGGTTTGTACTCTCTGTTTGAATTTAGGACCTGTATAAAGTTATAATGACTAATGTACTCTGTATGTGCTGAGGTTCGTCACCACCTATTTGGAATGAAATATAAGTATTGGTGCTATAATAATGTCACTATTCTTTTAACTACTGTCCTATTCTGCTTCCTAAAATTTATCAACAATTTTGATAGGTCCAGGAGTTGCCACCTCCTGTTTTTAAGCCTCTCACATGTTTCAGAGCTTGCTGTTTCTCTTTGTGGTACTGGTAGTAGTCATTGACATTCAGGGAGGCATGAAAGCATGGATTCCAATATTCAGCTAGTCTTCAGCTTGTTTGGATCCATTATGTAGGCCACAAACAGACTCTAAAGTAGACCAAAGTTAATACATTAAACTTTGTTCCTAAGCAAGTCTGCTCTATGGACAAATGATTACTGGAAAGTCCTGAACCAGGCAAGGTTTGATCAGCGGATATTTATCCAAAGCATTTACAATGTGAGGCTTGCCATAAGCCAAGCCCTACTGCAATCAGTCCCTTCCTTTCATTTTGGACAGATCTAAACATGCTTGTTTTGCTGACTAAAACTTACACAGTCAAGTTTATCTTCCTTGTGTTCTCTGACATTGGTAAGTGTCATATAATCACCAATGCTTTGTTTGCTTCCCCTCCCTGTTTCCCTTCCTGTATACATGGAATGGAATGCCTTCCGAAGGTCTTCACAGGCTGTTGTCTTTTTTACTTTACAAAAAAAAAAAGTTTAAAACTTGTGTTAGCTAATTAAAATACTCTAGTTCTGCTGTACATAAACTTGTTGAGGTTGGTTTTGCATCCCTAGATTACATGATTATAATGCTAGTCCTGAAACTTTTGCGAGGTTTCCCTTTTTAATTTTGTAGATGAGGACTTGGTAGCTGCTGGCTCAAGACAGGCAAGATGCATATTTTGTCATTGTCTGGGGCTCACAGGTCTTACCCAAAGTCCACTGACATTAACAAAAAGGTTTCCTTTAGCTTTGGATCACATACACCCTTCAGGACACAAGGGTTTATCTGCAACATAAACAACTAAGATGGATGCAGCAGCATCTCATAGATAGAAATCGTGTAAACTAAGGTGGGAAGAGATGTTAACAGTGTGATTAGTTAGTGTGATCTGTGTTATTAGCCGTTATTCAGCAATGGTAAGTGGCAGATTAAATTCTTAGTGGAATTTTCCATTCTTTCAAGCAGCGTTTGCAGCATGCATGTCCCCTCTCTAAAGGGGATGTTTCAATGAATACATATCACAGTTCTTAGCAACAAAACCATGATTCTTTTTGGCAAATTTTATGCCATATAATGTTTCCATTAAAAGGGAATAGTGGAAAGAATTTGGTAGAAGGCTTCCCCTCCCTCCATTCTTCCTGAAGATATTCACGAGCAGTGATAACTCTTTTCCTATTCTTATTTTGTCTGTATCTAAGATATTGGAGTACTTTACAGATGTTAATTAGGCTTTACAACAGATCTGAAAGTAGGAAAAAATTGTTTTGTTCACTTCTAAAACTTAGCAAGTTCTGAGTGGAAAATGATAGCTGTTTTAAAGATAATTGTGATGCTATGAAATAACCTGAGGGAGGAAAATGCACATATTGTGACAACCAAACTTTTGGAGAAGATTAGGGAGGAAAGCAGTAATTAATTGGAAAAAATTGCTTGGAGCTTGGGGTTAACAAACCTAAATTTCAGAGAAAGTACCATGAATTTCATAGCGACTATATGCAGAACTGCCCTTCAAAAATTTTCTTCTTACCAGCAACAATTTTTATGTTAACAAATTGTTCTATAAATTGACTCTGAGATGTAATTATAAGTATGGTATCTGGCACCAGCGGCCTAATGTTGCCTTGTAGCACTTTCGAAAGCAAACAACTACCACATTCAAAAACAGGAGCAAGATTAATCTATGCTGTTCCTACAAAGTCAAATGATTATAAATGTTCTGTTGGCTTAAGGCAAAAATCTTTGTCTTCTCTCAATGTGCAGTGTGCTAGTGGCTGATCGAAAAGTGCAGAAGCAGAGGGTGTTTTGTGAGGGTGGGGGTTAAATGTTATACATTACACACGTTAATGTTAATCCTAAAAGAAGCAATCAATGCACCGTCTGCTTCCACCTCGGCATCTGTTCCC
>VYZV01011252.1:1097-12329 GCA_013401275.1 Pandion haliaetus | reverse complement strand
CCTTGTGATCAGTTGTTGGTGTTTTGGTCAAAGTGAACTTTATATCCTAGCTCAGTATCAACAAAATGCTCATGTGTTTTACTTAATGCTTTGAAGAAATACATTTGAGGTAGGTTGTAGTACAGTCTTGCCATGTCTTGTTTTGTATGTGAAAAAATTCACAAATGTGGCAAAGTGCACATCTGTTTATTTTATGGTAAGTGATAAGAAAACTCCTCATCAGTGTCTTTCTTGTTTCTGACCTCCTGCATATTTCTCAGCTTGCTAATTAAAATGGGTGAAGGACACAAACATATCTGGTTTTAACTATGGTGTTTATTGCATAATAAGTAGCGGACTCTTCTTATTCACAACAGTTTTGTCAAAACATATGTTGCATTATTCTTTTACTGTGTTAATGTCTGCAGTGGTCATAGCTGCACTATCAAAGACATGCTTGCCAAGGTGGTCAGTGGTAGCACCAGCCAGAGTCAAGGGCCAAATAAGAGATCCAGTGCGACTGGTTCTGCTTTGAGAAATACTAGCAAATTCAAAGGGAGCAATACTGGTAAATAAGAGCTTGACTAAAGATTAGAAATGCCTAAACAGTATTTGCTGTGTTCTGTCCTTCAACCTCACAAAATTAATACTCAACCTTAGTAACTGAATGAGCGTGATTCTTTACAGTGAATTCTGCCACCTGCGCAGAATGTGGATTAGGATGCCCTGTAAAACTGAATCACTTCTGTGGAAGGTTGCATGTCACAGACTATTGCTAAATCTTCTGATCCTGAGTCCTGATGGAATGATGATATCAGTGGTAGGCAGAAGAAGTACTTCTCACTTATGGAAGGAATTTTGGGAAGATACACCTTTCACAATGTTCTCCTGAAAATCTGTTCCATATGGAATTGCTCAATATTCGGTTGTTCTGCAGTGCCTTGTAGAGAGAACATCTCGTCAATTTATCAAAGTTATTCTGTGTTAATATGTTACTCTACCCTGCACGGGTGTTAATTTTGGATATATACATATGTATCTGTTTAATCCTGTCCTTTTTGTATCTTCTGTGATGAATCATTCTTATCTGATGGCTTATCTTTTTTGATCAAAATTTTGCTGCAAATTAAAGACAAAAGTTTTTAAAATGTAGGGCTCAGTATGTGGTGTTAGCAAACATCTATGTGTTGCATTGTAAACTGTGAAGCCTTCAGGTCACCTGACTTCTTCCTCCTTGCACTTACTTTCAGTGTTACATTGAAGCTCCCTCCCTCTGCCTGAACTCCCTTCTGCTCTTCAGTTGAAGTCTGTGTTGGGTGACTCCTTTGGTTAATTATCTGTCAGTCCTAGCTTGTCTCATTAGCATATGTCTTCACACTTGACCACACTCTTGCTCCTTCAGTAGCAATGCAATCTCATCCTGGACACCTGCCTGCCAGCACACCTTTAACTTGTCTGGTTTAAAAATAAACACTGAGAGAAGGTCCATTTGAGGGCTTGTACATGAGCTGAGCAAGGCAGCACATCCCCTGTTGTGTAGCAGGATGTGTCCTTTTGTGTTGAAATGGGCAGCTGTGCCTGTCCTGTCACCTGAGGTGTTGGTTCCCACACAACTGGAATAAATGCAAAGTCTACCTGGAGGAGAGTATGATTCTCCCAAGTGAGCTTGGTTACTTCTGTGGATGAATTTACGGTGTTTGTACATTTTTGTGACCTGGATTGTTTTAAGAAAGACCTCACCAGAGACAAGGCATAATACAAACTATGAAAAAAGCTTTTACTTGCTCCCTTCCTATGCTGGATGTGTCTTTTGGGCTTTCTGGCAGCAGGTTTTATATGGATGTCTTGTTCTCTCATGCTCCACTAGAAGCTCTCGCTGGTTTCTCTGATGTAGTCAACCCAGCTTTGTTGCATTGCCCTACTCCCTTGTCAGCAATGACAGCAGCTTCTAGCTGATAAAAGAAAAAAAGCTATTTTTAATTTTTTTTATTTGTTTACTCACTGAAATAAAATTAAATATACTGTTGCTCTAAAGGAGACCAGAGTAGGGCCTTAGACCTACATTTTAGTACCTAACAACAGCAAGGAATAATATATTATTACATCAGCTCTAACCATTAACCATGCCACTCTGATAGTGATAAAATAAATCAATAATGCTTTCCCACCTGGGTAGGGAAATCACTGTTGCTTGTAGGAATGTCTGTTCCCTGGTTTCCTGTAACTCAAAGTGATTGTCTTGTGCAGCAAGATGTCTGTCCTGGGCCTCCCTGGAACTATGACGCATCTTCTCTGCTTGTCTAGAAATGAGTCTCATTACCTCTGAGGACAGTATGTTGTCATTACTGTCACATACACACATTGTACTGCCAAACAGCTGTTAGGAATGCGAGATTCATGTTCTGCTACATTTATTTCACACTTCACACGTTTGTTCTCACCTCCAAAGTACTGCATGGTGCTGTGTCTAATCATATTTTCATTTGCAGGGAAAGGAGATTGTGAGTTGCTCGGCAAGAGTGTATGATTTACATTTGTTACAAAATAACTTGGTATATTTGAGAAGGCTGATAAACTGGCTTTATGCTATACTAACAGACTAGATGCTAAATTAATAAAGATTCATACCTTGACAATCTGTTGAAAAAAAGCTGCTAATGCAAAAGTTAGGTGCATTGTGTATATATATATTTTGTACACATATATATAAAAAAACTTTCTTGTTATATAAACCTTCTACATATATACACACATTCAATTCTAATGCAACCTAACAGCTACTGTTTGCATAAAGAGCTACTATTTATATAAACAAAATTACAAACAAAAAAACCTCATAAATATAATCGGGAAGGGCCTGTTTGCTTTCAGTTGCAAAGCATCATGAATACCAGTGACTGGAGTCCATTCTACTATATGCTGTGCTATGATCTGATTTGTCTGATTTATTTAATGAATTGATAAATACAGGAGATGCTTTACCAGTAACATTTCAGAAAGTGAAAGATTTTAAATATATTGTAATGTAACAGTATTCAACATTCTGCAAAATAGGTCCCAAACAGCAAAACCTAATGGTAATTGGGCATTATTTAGGGATATAACTCTGGACATTTTTATTGTGTAATCTGTCTTCATTTGTGTGAAGAGCTCCATTGGTAAATAAGGACTTAACTTCATTTAACACCCATAAAATTGCTGATTGCTTGGAAGTTGAGCAAAATTAATTCATTTCCAGTATGTTAAAGGAGGAGATTGTGTTTTGGTCCATTTTTTATTACAAATTACTCAAAGAGCTGCTTCTTATTAATCAGAGTTGGATAGTAAAAGGGAAGTGCTGGAGAGAGACCAAGAGATCCCCAAAATGGATCAAAGTATCTTTCTTTTAAAATTCTTCGAAGAATCTTGATATTGAGTGTCTTTCGTAGCTCTGCTCTGTGCTTCAACATGGTGGGTGTGAGAGGGCAGGCTGACTGTCTTAAGAGAACAGCAGATGAAAGGAATTGTTCCTTAGGGAGTACAAAGGCCCCTGCAGCTCTGCTGGATCCTTTCATTAGCAGAATACCTCTACCTTTCCACTGCATAGGTGCTGCAGAGATGGAGCTATAAAATGCTGCCAAATCTAATACACCATAGGTCACATTCTTCATGCTTTATTTATTGCTTCTGGGGAGCTATATCATGGGACCTGTATTTGGCCCTGCTTGGTTTTAGTTGTGCTGTGTATGAACTGCTGCCCAAGCTAACTTTAGTGGTGCCACAGAAGTGTGGCCAAAGTCAGGACTTGGTAATTAAGCTACCTCTAGGTATTCACTGTGTAAGCAGCTGTGGAGCCAGTGCTAGCATTCTTTTTCTAAGACAGCTCTGTGAAGTTTGCAAAAGGGAACCGTAGTTTCCCCAACACTAGCCAAATAAAGGTTATCATAATAGTAATAGGTGGCTTGTCTCACCCTGTCTAGACTGATGCCAGCATGTCACTCCTGAAATTTCATAGAAGGAAAGAAATAACTGATTTTTATTGTTTCTAAGTCTTCTAGACATAACAAACCTAACTTATTTCTTCAACTGTAAGTCTTAGTCACTACATGAAAGGAATGACTGTATTTTATTTAAATTCCTAGTTCACCAATCTGAATAAAAAAAACCCCCAATAACTGCCTATTGTCACTCTGAACAAAATTCTCCTTTTTAACAAGAACAACTTCTTGGATTTTCCTTTATCCATTCTTACCATTCAATTACCAGATACTTCTTAATGTGTCTGTGTTACAAGAAGACTGCCTTGTGTTCATTGACTCTTAGAGCACATAGGCAGGAACTCTACAAAACTGTGCGAGTGGACAAAAAGGTGGTAGATAAGCTTCAGTGCAAGCAGTGCAGGTAACGCATTGTGGAGGGAACATGCCTGTGTGATCTTGGACTTGGAGCTGGCAGTTAAAACTCAGGAAAGAAGTATTTAAGCTATCATTTACTGTTCTCTGAAATGATTTTGTGGGTGTGTAGTGGCCAAAAAAGCCAACAAGATGTTGGGCACCCTCAAGAAGATTATTGAGAGGGAGGCAGAGGCCGTTGCCTGTATCTGTTAGGATGCTAAAGGGAATTGGCAGAGATGTGTCCTCTATCATTCCTAATCAAGGTTAGCTGTAGATACTTGGTGAGGCAGAGGGACTGCAGAGAGCAAGCTTATGTGCTCTTCCCTATAGTTTCTCGTAGTGCTGCCATGTGGAGTAAGTTTGCACAGTACAATGCATGCACAGGGGCCTGGTCCAATCCACCATGTAATCAGTTTAAATCTTACTTTTGTCTTCAGTGGACAAATTGGAACAGTCCCTCAGCTGTCAGGTAGAATAATTTTGGAGCCATTTTGTCGATATTTGAAGATAAGAATTCATACAAACAAACCAAGGTTAATATGTCACCTCTGAGTGTGTTTCCCACAGTAAGCTGGAAACATATCCTTAACAGGAGATGTCTTTTATATTTATGAAAAATGGTTAACCACTTTTCTGTATCATCATTAACATTCCCCTTGGATAAAATCCAGTGATGAACAGCTTCCTGATGGAAGAGGTCATGGCTTTTCCCTCTCCCATAAGTATTACATGTCGGTAATACGTTTGAGAGTAGTGAAGCAGATAAAGATTTAGAGCCATGGGGCCAGTAGCATTAAGAGAATAATGTAAGCTGTCTGCTGAGACTGCTTTTAAAAGAGGTACAAAGCATATTTATTATTATGAACAGGGCAAGAAATTAAAATTCTTTGAATTTCTTGTTTTATCTCCAGTACCCTAAGCACAGTACAGCTTCTACCCATGTTTGGGAACTAGTGAAATTCTGTGTGTGTGCTGTGTAACCATGCAGAACAGTGGCATATCAGACACAAGATGATAAGGGTGAAATAAAACCTTTAGGCATGCAGTCTTTCTTGTATTTTGAAAGGTGCAGAAGCTTAGCCAATTCATAGACCTTATGAATGGCCCACACTAATGGGGATACTTTACCGCTCCCCAGCTAACAGTGAGATGGACCCCATGCTGCGGCTGGCATTGCCCTGCAGCTGGTGTGTGTGCATGAAGGACCACCTTATGCATATAATGTGTTAACACCATCACAGAATAGTTAATCCTCTCCAAATTCTACACTCTTGTTTCCAGTAATATTATTTATTTGAGCTGCAATGTAGCTGGACATTTTAATTTGGATAAGGAACTACTTTATTGTTGTGCATGTATAGTAAAGCAAAGTACTGTCCCTCCCCCCACCCCCAAGTGCATTTTCTGATCTTTTTTCTTGGTTGCTATCAGGGTCCTAAAATAATACCTAACTTCGATTCATCAAAAGAGAGATGTTAATTTGTACACTGAAGACAGCCTGATAGGACTTTTTTCTTGCATTATTAATGGAAACACTGTCATTGTTAAAAGCTTAAATTAAAAACATTTCTTCTACTTCTAAATGAAACCTATGATCTTTATTAAAGCCTTTGAAGGAAAGATTTTGGTCTCAGAAAACACTAAAGTTAAACTGATGTTTTTTCTTTGACAATCAATCAGACTTGTGTGGTCATTTCCCCTTGGCGTCAGAGCTGAACTATTATGAGATTTAAGTTTAAATGTGTGAAAAATGGAGAAGGGACTGGATGATTTAGGACTTGTTGTTTCTGTCTGGGGCAGGAGAAAAATAGCTTTCAAGAAAAGTATCTGGACCGATTACTAAATTCATTAAGGCAGATGAGATTTTATTTCAGAAAGTGTCTAAATTCAATTCAGAAGCTAATATTTTAAGGCTTTCTTCTCTTACCCACAAGACAATAAAGCTGGTGTTTCCATGGAAAACCATTCAGCCCCTGAATGGATATATGGGGTATATTATTCTTATTTTATGTGATTAATACTAGATGTTGCATTTAAGACAAATATAAATGTGCCTATTATTATCAATCAGTAGGATATATTTGAAACATTCAAACCTCTTTTAAACAAACATCCCCAAGCTAAACTGGGGCTAGAGAGCTATGTGAAGAGCAGTGACTGGGGAGTTATGCCAGTGACTTCAATAGGATCAAGAATTTGGTCTAGTTGACAGTAAGTTCTAGAAGAACTATTACAGAGCTGGAGCTGTAGGCTGTACTTGAGTGTTTTCCGGTACAGACCAAGAGCTGGATGTTTGTGTCCTGCTACTCTTTTTGGATGGCTGCAACACTGCCATCTTTTGGTGTTCTCTGGTGTGCTGCTGTTTTCCATAATGGTTGCCTGTCTGAAATTGAAAAATCTTGCAAGGTTTTAGTCAAAACTGTGTATTGAATTTTGAGAGAATGTTTTTTCATAATATTTTTTTGAAAAAAGGAAGATACGTTTTAGGGAACTTTAATATAAGAGGCCCTATGCTTTGGAGCAGGAGCATAAACTTTCTGCATGAAAAATGGCTTTAGTCACTTTTTGCACATGCTGTTTTGTGGAAAAAAAGAAAAAAAACACCTTCTCCTTTTGTAATTCCTCATATCTGACACCTTGTATTTGTGTGTTGGATCTGAAGGCAGGGAACATGTGGTCTGATGCTTCATGAGGAGAGCAGGGAGGCTATGGGTATTGCAGCTATCAGTTGACAGTGCAAGTGGTGAGGATTTCTGTGTAGATCTGCAAATTCCAAGTCTGGCCTCTGTGAATTTTTTGTTTTCCATTTTGTGATCTGTGAACTGGTTTTCTCCTACTTATGCATATATCTGCAAGCTGATGATGGCGATAAAACATTTTTGTTAATTGATGGATTGTGTGGGGGGAAAAAAAAAAAACATTGTGAAAAGCTGTTGCTAACAAATATGTCATTGAAAGAATGGGTCCAACCACTTTTACCTGTTCTTTGGCCTGGTTTCGTAAAGCCAAACTAATAAATGTCAGGAAGCAGAGAGGCAGGCATTTTAGCTTCAATTCTGCTCTAGCATAAGGCATGGCTTAACGTTTCCCCCCTTTCTGGGAATATACTCGGTAATAAAACTTCTCAAATGCTTTGTTCTGTAAACATTACATTGGCCAAAATCCATGTTACCAAAGGAAAGCCCTATCTGTACTCTTATTTTGAAGGTGAAGTGGTTTACATATGTGAAAGTTATATACTAGTCCTGGAAAGATGAGACTGATATGCAAAGTGCAGGAAGGTGCACTCTGTTCTGCAGTCCTATGGTATAGTTATCTGTACTCAGTAGCATACAGCCAACATAATTTACTGGCTAGGAGACCTTTTAAGGGGTGTTTGCACCTAAGGTGCTAAGGTAGTTTCTACAAAAGCTTTAAATGGAGTTTAATTGTGGTGAGGCCTTTGAACATGCATGTCTGACGTTTTCAGTACTGAATCATTAGAGTTACTTGTGATGATACATAACTGCATATAGTGATCTGCCTTTTTACTAAACTCTTCTAAACCAAAGACAAAGAAATGTCATCAAAGAATATATTCAGCCTTTTATGAAACAGTTCTTCCATCACATGTAGACCTTGTTGCTGTGCAATAAAATCAAGTAGTAAATTCTAAAATCCATAAAGTCAACTGAAACGTTTTAAAGATGAAATTACATCTGGTTCTTTTAGGCTTTGTGCTTTACTATCTTGTGTTACCAACCTAAATCTGTTTGTGGAGGTTTTGCTTTTAGCAACAGATCTATAAAATAATCTAAGGGGTATCCATGGAAGTGTCGTAGCGGTTCATCAGCTAACAGAAAAACAATTATTCAGCACACAGTAATTTTATGGATCCCCCTCCCCCCATCTTCCATTTAAGAACAGCCTGATTTGCAAACTGATGGAGTAAAGCACAATAGTCCTAAAAGGGTCTTCAAGATGGAGTTTTTGTTGAGTAGTGTCACACAGTTGTAATCCTCGTGTGTCCAGCCAGCTCCCCCGCAAAGCACTGAAGTAGGAGGACGTTTGGCACTGAATTGCTTAGGCCTTTTCAAGTGCTTCTTCCAGAAGTTTTAGAAGTTATTTTGACTAGGATCCTTTGTCTGTGAAACAACATCTAATTTTTATAATGGAGTTGGAACACTTGGAGGGAGTGATATAAACATTTAAAAGAAAAAATTTTAGAAAGGCATAGAAACAGCTCAGAGAATACCTGACAAGTGTTTTGCATTGCAACTTTGGCTTAACATAGTTAAATGTACTGAAGTATGTAAAGGGGACAGAAAGATTGCACTCTTCCTACACTGTTGACATCTTTCCAAACCCGTATTCCATTGACATGGACAACTTTGAAATAACGTGTTTTCCTTCTTGGCACAAGATATCTCTTAGGTATTTAGAAAAGGCATTCTTGGTGAGCTACGTTTTCTGAATAAGTGTAGGCAGTATTTCTTTTTTATAATAAGCTAATGGTGGCTTTGTGTGATCAGTGGTATTTTTTCAGATAAATGTTTGGGGTTTTTGGTTGGTTGGTTTGGTTTGTGTGTTTTTTTCTCTCCTGGCAATTTCTACAGATTTTATGTCATTTAGATGATCTGTTTTCATGGAAAAGGGCCTGCCCACCCAGGAATATCCCAGGACAGTAATTAGGACAGTCTTGAACTATAGGATGAGACCCCCAGCTTGAACCCTGAGCTCAAAATAAGAGCAAGGTGCAAATGTGCAAATCTTCTCTCAGCTGCATGATAATAGCTGATTTAGTACTTGCAAAGGCATTGTTATCTTCAAGGCATCATGTCCAAAGTAAAATCCATTTGTTAATGAAATGTTGGGCAATGAGCTAATGAACTGTTTGACATATGATGTTTTTAAAAATTATTGTTGGATGAAGTTTACCAAACTAGAACCAAATTAATTATTTAGTTTCAGTTCCTATGAAAATGTGATTTTGGTTTTGGGGGTTTGTTTTTGTGTGTGTGTCCAGCTTTACTTACTGTTATAATTTGCCACCACTGAGTAGTTTCC
Organism: Pandion haliaetus; assembly: GCA_013401275.1. Taxonomy (NCBI): domain Eukaryota; kingdom Metazoa; phylum Chordata; class Aves; order Accipitriformes; family Pandionidae; genus Pandion; species Pandion haliaetus. The sequence goes on along the minus strand of VYZV01011252.1, from coordinate 2,931 downwards.
ATGGAGTGTGTTTGGCATAAACACAAAAGACTGTTCTCTTCTGTGTGTATTAGGGGATTTTAGTGCCCAGCCTCCACCTGAGCTCTGTCTGAGAGAGTTTAATCTGGCTTCCATTGAAGTAATGGGAAGGCTCCTGTGAGTACTCAAAAAACTGGAGGAAACTAAAGAGTTAATCACTTAGTTCTTTACTTGAGTTGTCAGAATGCTTTAGTGTTCCAGAACTGCTGCGTTTTTAAACAATTTTTAGTGAAATTTAATGAAACTTTGGTTCTTACGCTGAAAAACCTAACTATCCTTACTAGTAAGGGCAAAGTGCGTGCTGGTTACTCCAGGAATAAAAAAATTATGAGAATATAATGTCTATGCTGATGGTCTCTTAACTTCTGTCATTTAGCAAACATGCAGATTTCTTTTAAACTGATTACTGGGAGTCATTCTGTCTTTTTTTAGAGGGGATGTCCTAATTTCTGCTTCTTTCAGACGATACACAACCTCCCATTCAGCTCCACAGATCTTTAAGTATGTTTTGCCAATCTGTTTGTTCCAACCCTCATATTGGTTTAAATCAGAATGTATTTCATCAGATGCAGTGATGTGAAAGGATAGTTGGACTTTCAGGAACACCACTTTAATATTAAATAATACGAACTTTTAGTTCATGAAAGGAAAAATGATATTTTGTTCCTATATGTGTTTAGAATAATGGAGATTTAATAGAACAGGTGCTGCTTCCCCTCTGCCCCCCTTAAAGGTTAGTTAGAGTGAAATAATAAGCATCAATTCATGAGGGGAAAAATGGCACACGGAAAAAATATCAGCATTGCCAGCAGTCCTGCTGGTTCCTGGCAACATGGAAATAGAAAGGGTTGCAGGTGGGTATGCCTATGTAGACATTGAGCTCTCTCTATATATATATACCTGGTCAATTTTTTCCTGTAGATTTCTTGAAGTTATTCTTGGGACACTTTGTAATATAGTACCCATTTTCAAGGTTGTAAGAGGCCTGGATGAATTGAGTAAATACTTTAAAGGAACAGAAATTACGTTTACCACCAGTCATCCTGCCCTTTATCGACATGAACAATAAAAAAACTCTACAATGTCTGTTATTTCTCCTTTGTGGATTCCCTTCTGTATGCAAGTAGTTTCTGAGTAATAAAACTAATGTAGCTTGGCTTCCCTATGTTATCACATATGGTACGACATTTCTCCTGCCTCTGGACAGGAGGACACACCAGAGCTGTGCATATGAAGACTGACCTGCCAGTGTTCTCTCAAGCTCACTGTTTCTCTTGACTGCTTTTCAAGTCTGTGGAAAGCCCTGACTCTTGGCTGCTGCACATGAAATAAGTGGCTTTAGGGGCAGCATGGGGCTGTACGATGCCTCTGGGTATTTGCTGTAGAACCTTCTTGTCTGAGACTTACAATCCTCTGTCAAATTTGGTTGAAGTTGGGCAGTGTGTTCTAAAGCTAGTATAAAGTACTGACATGATCACGTAGGAATTGCTTCCTTGGGACAGTGCTCAGAAGAGTGGGGTGTTCCATCTTTGGCTGCCAAGCTCCTCTTCGTGGTGGCCTCGCCATCATTTCTGGTGTGGCTGTCTTCGTTATAGCATGCTTCTTGCTTTCTGGTTTTCAGTTCATGTTTGTTTGAAGTGAAACTGCCATGGAGAAATACACTTAGGGTGTAGATGCGGTAAGGAAGGGCAAGCAAAAGGACCAAGCACCTCTTTGCTGCTGTAATGCATTGATTTTTTGTGAACAGTTTAACTGAGAATTTTAGTGGCCTGGTAGCTTAAGTCTAATACATAGTTCTTCTAGTGGCTTGTTACAT
>VYZV01011251.1:132652-184349 GCA_013401275.1 Pandion haliaetus | reverse complement strand
CATCAGCATAGTGCTCCTTTAATCCAAAAGATTTGATAACTGCTTTTCACCAGCTCTCCGATTTTTTTCCATCATGTTGTCTCTACCAGCCTAAACCATTTCCTAAAATGATCCTTTTGCTGTTCCTTGCAATCCTGTTATTGAAGGAAGATGTCTGTGGGAACTTTGGGCTTTTGGTTTCAGCACAGGCCAATGAAAGAAGGGTGGTTGCACACATGCCTGGTGATATTATCATTGGAGCTCTATTCTCTGTCCATCATCAACCAACTGTTGACAAGGTTCATGAGAGGAAATGTGGAGAGGTAAGAGAGCAGTATGGCATTCAGAGAGTGGAGGCAATGCTACATACCCTTGACAGAATTAATCTGGACCCCACACTGTTGCCAAATATAACACTAGGATGTGAAATAAGGGACTCCTGCTGGCATTCTGCTGTGGCTCTGGAGCAGAGCATTGAGTTTATAAGGGACTCTCTTATTTCATCAGAAGAAGAGGAAGGGATGGTGCGATGTGTGGATGGATCTTCATCGTCTTTCCGCTCCAAGAAACCCATTGTTGGTGTCATTGGACCTGGCTCTAGCTCAGTTGCTATCCAGGTCCAGAACTTGTTGCAGCTTTTTAATATACCTCAGATTGCTTATTCTGCCACAAGCATGGACCTAAGCGACAAAACTCTGTTCAAGTATTTTATGAGAGTTGTGCCATCTGATGCACAGCAAGCACGGGCTATGGTGGACATTGTCAAGCGCTATAACTGGACCTATGTTTCTGCTGTACACACCGAAGGTAAGAGGTTATTTTTTTCCATATAAGAATGCCGTTGAGCTACTCTGATGTGGTCTAATAGATAGATGATAATAGTTTGATGTTGTTTGGTTTTTGCCAGTCAGTTGTCAACAGTACAGACTTTTACTTAATAATAACTTCAAATTCTCTATGGGGCTGAAGTAGCATCACGTTGATAATGGCTGAAAACAAAGTTTGAAATACAGGATTGTGTGTGCTCTAGGGCCACTTGTTGCAAAAAGTGCTTACTCTGGAGCCTCCTAATTGACCTTAATTTAATTTAGTCGACATTTATTTATTTGTCTTTATCTACCAATCAGTGTATTTATGTAAAATAATCATTTTGACTATATTAGTAACAATGGGTAATGAGAAAGTGTCTTGTCTTCCTAGTGCAGAAGAGAGATAAATCAACATTTGAAACTGTAGCTGAGTCAGAATGTGTTCCTGCCTAATACCTGAGCCACAGAGACACGAATACTAGAAAACATGTAATTCTGGCTAATATTTGAGCAAGTTGTCCCAGCTCCTTGAGACCAGAACTGTTTCTATCCTTTTTATAATACTCCATGGAGTATTGCACCCACTTCTTTCTCTGCATCTGACCATTGGTTTCGCGAGTGAGCAAGGGAAGTCTCCTCGAATCTTCTTGACACAATTATGCTCCATCAGGTGTACAGAAAATCAGAACTGTGTGCTACATTGCTTTCCTCTTTTTATTAATTTGAGTCAGAGCTTAAGCTTTTTACCCAGTGTTCAGAAGAGTATATGATTAAACAGAAAAGCTGTGGAAAAGCTTACCTGATTTTATTATTCCTTGTATTGAGAGAATTGACTGGGTTCATCTTGCTATAAGTGACTAGGATTTCATACTGCCTTAAAAGCAGGTTTCAGCAGCCCCTGTCTAATGACAACACCATTTAATGAGTTTTCTGGAATTAGGTTCTGTGATGAATTTTAGGACCTCACCGGGTTGCCTTTGTTCAAGCAGACAAATGCCGAATGGAAGGCTCAGAATATGATCTGGAAATGAAAAATGTTATTCAGAGATTGAGTAGTGGTGGCAACGTTGCTGAACAGCTGCAGATGCTGCTGGCTTTATTACAACCAATAGAAAGCAGATTGTCCTTCCCACACACTGAGTATGATTCTCTGGCAGACTTTATACTATTCAAAGCCCTTTTTTGGGGAGATGCTGATCCAATACTAGTATGCAGAGATCTTTTTCCTCCTACAGATATATAAAGAGCTTGTTCTGCAGTATTAAAAAACAAAGGTAGAACTTGCATGCAGATTGTTGCAATCATGTTTCTGTCATGATAATGAAAGCCGGTAAATAACTTCAGCCTCTTTTGTATAGAGATGCATGAATATATTAGCGGTTTAATATAACAGTGTGTAAATCACTCCACATCATGTAGTGAAGGTATTCTATGCCAGTTGATGCCTTTGGCATGGCTTAGTGTGCAGCCTTCACTTCACAAATACATATGAATAACATCATGGTCAAAAATAATGCCACTGATGCGTCACATTAGCATATTTTGTATCCTGACTACTTTGGATGACTTGTCTAATTTTTGCTATGAACAACTTTTACACCTCTGCTTATTGAGACGGGATGCTTATATATTCAGTGCGGGAATTCTCAAGCTTATGTCAAGGTCTGATTCTGCACAGAGAATACTTACTTTTACCACTTCCTGTGGACTCTGTTTGGAGCAGATGGTAACATATGGCATGTTAATCTTATGGCAGAGGAACTTGGACTGCACATTGGAAAGAAGGGAATAGGGACACAAGGGTTGAAGCTGGAGGTAGCTGCTATGGGCAAGACGAGTACTAAATGACAGAGGAGCTGGCTGTGAAGGAGGAATGATGAATGATATATCTAGTACAACATGTACCTACTTCTGCCTGTATTAAAGTGGACAAGATATGTGGTATGTTTTTAATACCTGAGGCCTCATATCATTCATAGCATGTTTACAGCAATATAACTTAACTTCAGTAAATGAACATTAAACTGGGGTTCTGGGAACCTTATGATCCTATCATCTATTTGCATGGTCTGGTCATAGTGATGAATATGCTTTCCAGTTAAATAACATCACACAATAGAACAGATGGTATTTATAACAGGATAGACAAATACACACTAGTCAAGGTATTTCTTTGAAACATGACAATGTCTGATGTTCTGGACACTTTCCGAGATTATGGCAGATGTTGTCCCTTCCAGGAACAGAAAGATTTATTTAAAAACACCACAAAGCACTCCTATAGATGAATATTAAAGTAAAGGAATTGAGTAAACAAGCAAAAGAGATATTATTTATTTAAATTATTTTTATTTTTATAAGTAAACTTCATTTTAATATAGCATCTGTTTACTTGTAAGCATTCTTAAAATGCCCCTATACTCAGTGTCCTACATTCATAGGTGCTATTTCAAAATAGGGGGAAAAAAATTGTTGAATCCCATTCCTTGCAATTTTTATTGACTTAGGATCTTGCCCACCTATTGAGAGAGGACCTTCTTTTGGTGCCTCTAGTAATTCTGGTCATCTACATTGACTACCTTTAGCTAATCTTCATGCATTAGCCAGACTCTTCTGAAATACAATCTTTGGTTTCTGGGAAGGATTTCCATGAACAGGGAGACTCCTCTCTTTCAAAACTGGACTGGGGGAAAAGAAGAGGCAGAAAAAGCTTGGTTATTTAATTGCTTTGGTAGTTCCATCAGCAGATAAAGTTACAGGTCTATTTTTCGTCCAATATAAGAAAAGCCTGGGATAAGTCGGTAGCTTCATAATAGAAAGCTTTCTGCTTGAATCTTACCTTCTGCACTTACTAATCATCTATGTCTGCATTGGATTCTTATTCTGGGAGGCTGATCTGAAGTTGTGTTGTTAAGTCCTTATTCAATATTCCAGGTTTAAAATACACAAAAATGTTGAGAGGTTCTTGTACGGTTTGCTCCTTTGACATTTAGCATCATGGTTTAATCTAGGTGATGCCTCCAGGTGTGTAAGTAACCACTAAGAGTAAATTTTTTTCCTAAGAATGGTAAGGTAGCAAGCACTATTGTCAGTGGAGCTCTTGTAATTTTAAGGAGGAAGTTCCTGCAATCCAGTTAATAGGAAATATGAGTAAAAAAAAATGAAGGATATTTATCATAAAGCAACAGTCATCTCCACTTACTGTAGGGTATTTTACATATGCCAATCAGAAATCTCTGCAAATCTTAGGTCTTAGGCTGTAACTCCCCTTGCTCAGCTCTGTCAGGAATATGTGCCACTGGCATCATTATCTTCCTGCACTCTCCAACTCTTCCTTACATTTAATGATTTGTGGGGCTCTACTCTGAACCAATCTGGCTTTAAAATAAACCATTTTCACCCACCATCAGGGCACTTTTTAAAGTTCTGAAGTCCAGGTCACACTGTGGTCCCATGAACAGACATGTTAACACTGCAAGGCAGGGAGGTAGGAGTGAGCAGGCAATGAGAGAAACTGTGATGGGAAACTCCTTGTACTGAGGACCTGTCACTTATAGCCTGAAGGAAGTGCCTTCAACTTTATGGATTGCTACAACAGGCATGCAGGGTGTGCTGGAGACCATTTTATTTGATGTTTGGATACTGATCTAATTCTTTCAGCTGATCTTAAAGATTTTTTTTCCCACCACTGTGATAAAACCAGAGCTTAAACAAAATTACATTAAACTTAAACCAACTTTCACTTCTAAAACCAACTTTGCAGACAGACAAGTCAATAATGCAGCTGAGAACTCGGTCTGTGCCTCCCTTTGAGTCAAAGTAGCTTAGCAGAGAGAAGCCCCCTTGTTTAGTCCCCCAATTTCTCAGAGCACACTAGGGATCCTTTTTAGCTCATGTAACTGTTGTCTACCCCCAGGGAAATTAATGCATGTAGAAGGGTTTAGAGAGGAAAACTTGTGCCTGTATTTGGATTTTGGGTGGTGATGGCTGCCATGCAGATGGGCCAGGCAGTTCACGCACCCCTGGTGTTTTGTGTCTGCCTTTTCTGGCTTAACCGCTTAACACCACAGCTAATCAGAAATGGTCAGGGAAATGGGGGAGAAACTGGCTGGCTGCCTCAAGAGGCAAAGAACTAACTGTTTACCTAATTTCCCATAAGAAAGCATGATCTTTTTGAAAGATCAGAGAAAAATATATACAATTTTCTCTTCTCCCATCATTGCAGTTTGAAGGCCTCATTGAAAGCCCATTTGAAGTTAATACTCTCCTGTTGACTAGACTGACGTTTGGATCAGGACTTTCTAGTCAGAAACAAGGTCAATCCCTGAGAGTCTGTGCTTAAAATTTGTCTGGAGCCAAAAGAATTAATAATTTGAAAGGCAATTTTCATTGCCATTGGAAACCATTTATTTTGTCACTCTGAATGGAGTGAAGAGGTGATGTATTCTGGAAACACAGAACAACTGAAACACAATAAGCTAAATTTATTCGGGGTGGCAAGGGATAAATTTCACTCCATTATGTAAAAGATGTGATTTATTTTTGAACACAGCCTTAAGAAAGAAGCCACTTTGTTAAAATTCTTTAGACAGCTCTGCAGGTAAACATTCTACCAAACTCATCCTCAAAGTCCTCTCTGTTTAATATCACTTTCCTCCATTTAAATTTATCATAAGAGCATATAAAGAGGCAATTCACATTCATTTTCTTAGGATGTACCCAGGCAAGCATAACAAAAGCAGAACTTTTTTTCCCTGCAGATAAGGGTTATTTCACACATTTCCTTTCATATTTGTTCAAATGTGCCTGGTTACAAGACTATTTTTGCCTACACCCTTTGCTACCAAGTAAAGAGCAAGATGAAAATTAGTCATAGTCTGTGAGAATAGCATGAAGAAATGAATGAAAGAGCTGCAACAAGTGACCTTAAACCTGCTGCTTGGAACAAATTGTACTTACATAATGTTGTGAAGATTTTTCTTTCAGACTCTAGGTTTTTCTCTTTTAGATACAAAAACTATATCATGGTCAGAAATATTATTTGCTTTTCACAAAATAGTATGATTGAAAAAGAGATTCATTTTCTTTTAAGCATAGGTGATATTTTTTCATGTTTTATATGCAGAAAAAATACACAGAGAAATAATGTACCAAAAAAGGTCATTGCTAGTCCAGGAAAATATTTTCAATTTCAAAGAAAACTTATTTCTAAAAATCTGTTTCTGAAAATTGAAGAATGTCTTGTCTAAAGACTGGAGAATGTTGTATTTCAGTAATGTTTAATTTTTGCCCTTGGGCAAAACAATTACTTGGGTTTTCCTATTTTTTTCAATTACTTTTATCTTTTGAGATTTTAAACTGTTTCAAACATAAATGCTGAGACCTGATCACAATTTCATATGCTCTCAATCACATTAAATTTGTAGCAAAAATAAAAAATATCTCTTATCTGAAAGAAAATATGGGAAATAGAAAACACAGTTCCAGTCCTATCCTGTTGAGGTGTTTGCTCATTTTTATGGAATATTGACACCTATAACAAAGGTGGCTTTTTCTTTTCCCAATTTCAAATATTTATCCTAGCATCATAATTGTCAAAAGTGAGCAAATTCTATCAATCAGCTGGGAATACTGAGATAGAAAACTGAAGTAGCATCAAGTTACTGTTTACTTTTTTCTGCAGTGACTGACTAACTGGACAGCACTTTAACATTGCTGGCATACTGCTCAGGTCAGACATACCCACTGTGAAGTATCTTGACTGACAGAAAAACACAAAATGAGGGGTATACTCTGGAGTGCAATGGGGATTAAGATTGTTAGGGGAAATACTATGAGAGAGCAAAGCAAAAGTGAGCAAGAAGGTGTACAATTCTAAAGTTTTTAAAAAAATCACCTTGAAAGGAATGATACAAGGCATGGAAATAGCACAGTTCTTGTCCCCATCCCCAGGGTGAACCTCTTCAATAAGGGAGGGATCTATCAAGTTGATGAGATTTGGAAATCTCTCAGGAAACAAGGTTTCGCTGCACAGTGCCTGCTGGGTGAGATCAGTTTTATGAAAGATGGTCTGTCTAATATATGCTATCAGATGACCATGGGTAGTGACAGTGGTTCACTTACCTATATCCCTTGTTGATATTTTGTCTTTGAGATGAAAAAATACATGGTATAGAACTGGTTGGAAAACAGATATTCCATATAATTAAAAAAAAATAAATAATAATTTTACCCCAAGTCAGAATTGAAAGCCAAAATAATAGCTTTTTTTAGTGAATGAAAGCTATAGTAGAATTCAGAAGTTGGTCAAAATAAACTGCTTGTCTTGTGGTTACATTAAAAGAGTTGATAAAAAGTAACTTTTTAAGTGTCATGGTTTAACCACAGACAGCAACTAAGTGCCACACAGCCACTCACTCACCTCCCTCACAGTGGGGTGGAGGAGAGAATCAGAAGGATAAAAGTGAGAAAACTTGTGGGTTGAGATGAAGACAGTTTAATAGGTAAAGCAATGCCTGCATGGGCAGGCAGGTGTTCAGCCATCTCCAGGAAAGCAGAGCTCCATCACGCATAACTGTTACTTGGGAAAACAAACACCGTCACTCCAAACATACCCCCCTTCCTCCTTCTTCCCCCAGCTTTTATTGCTGAGCATGACATCATACGGTCTGGAATATCCCTTGGGTCAGTTGGGGCCAGCTGTCCCAGCTGTGTCCCCTCCCAACTTCTTGTGCCCCCAGCCTCCTTGCTGGTGGGGTGAGGAGCAGCAAAGCCCTTGGCTCTGTGTAAGCACTGCTCAGCAGGAACAAAAACATCCCTGTGGTATCAGCACTGTTTCCATCACAGATCCAAACCATAGCCCCATACTAGCTACTGTGAAGAAAATTAACTCTATCCCAGCCAAAACCAGCACAATAACTCTAATGGAAACTTCATTCAAAAAAAAGTGTAAACTTTTAATTTTTTTTGCACAAATATTAATGTTCTTTGACAGTTTTAATAGAAGGTGTTTTACTCAGGGAAGAGCTGGAAGGTTCCCCCCCATCCCATTTTGTTTGGCATGTCTTCTATACCACCAATCCTGTATACAAATTAAACATTTTTGGATACATTGACATCTCATTAATCCAACAGTTAAGCAGGGGCTGATGAACCAGGTCCTATTATTCACTATTTGTTATGATTTGTGGTGTTTCTCCATCTGTTGTATTACTTTTCTTTCTTATTCTTGAAATGATGAATTTTTCTTTTTCCATGCATGTTATGTAGTGACAGGAAATTTAAATTATGAATTTGTGGAGTAATTTTTCCTAGTTTTCAAGGTCAAAAGTGCAGTTAGGACACTTTGGTTTAAGAAAAAAAGCCCAAAACATTATTTCATATTCCTTGATATAGATCCTGTTATAGAGAATCCAGGGGAGATCAGGGCCCCGTTGTTATGGGAGCCAGGAAGAAGGGGAGAGAGACAGAAAAAAACTACCCAATGTCACTGGAAGCACTAGGATGAGAACGCACTTTCCAGAGTGCTAGTTTAAGACCCCAGGTATGGAAAGACTTTACCAGACAGTAGAATTTAATTTCCTACATAGACAAGGAAAATGAAGATGCCCTGCACTTGTCTGTATCTTTATGGATCAAAACCATAATGTAGGTAGCTTAATAGTGCAGGAGTTAAATCAATGTTGCTTCAAAATTGGGAAGTTCCTGTATAGTTAAGGAGCACAATAGATATTTACATTGGTCCATTAATGAAGGACCACTTCCTGTACTTAAAACAGCTAACTTGTGAATACTCTGACAGCTAAGAAAGGCAAAATGCCTGTGCTAGATCTTTTAAACTTTTCAGAAAAGTCTTCCCTAAGGCAGTTCTGACTAGCTGATTCTTGAATGATGCAGGAGACAGTGATCTTGGCTGTGAATCAAAAATTATAGATGTTGCTTTAAATTAATTTGGAAGTGGACAGAGGATAACTTTGCATCCATCCCACTAAAATCTGTTTGCAGGATTCTGATGATGTGGGAGCATACCATGGTGTAATGCAGAGTATTATAAATAAATACACTGTATGTGTATACATTAAAGTGATTGGGAAATTTATTAACAGAACAGTTACCATCTGCCTTGGCAAACAAATTTTGAGACAGTCCTGTTCATAAATCACAGCCTTGTTTTTAAACTAACATAATTTCACTCATCATTCTAAATATGATGGCTGGGAAAAACCACAGTTAAGATTTCCTTTAATTGAGGGGTTTGATTTTTTTTTTCTGGAAGTGTCTGGCAATATTTATGGCTGGCCAGATACATGATCCAGGTGATATATATGGAAGCCTCCATATAAAATCAATTACATTGCCAAAGAGCAAACAAACAATGTATGGGGAATGGCTATTGCTCGAAATGCAGTATGTACTAGACAAGTTGGAAAGGTGATAACTGGGGCAGCTGGTAAACCAGCACACTGAATGAATCCCACAGCCAAAATCCAACCTAGCTGTTGAGAACAGTGGAAAGGTGAGGAAAACTATTTGTTCCTCAGTCTGTTGCGATCTAGTCAAATGCTTCTTATTTGTCCTTAACTAGGGTTTGATTTTATTTTTGTTTTACCTTTTCTTCATAAGATAGATTTCTTCTGACTTCCTAGATGATGTTACAGGCATCAGGATGAAGACAAACAGAGGTACTGCCAAATGAAAGGTGCAAAATTGTAGTGAGAGGACTATGATCAGGATCTAGGAAATTACCTTACCTCAGTGCTAAGTTTTTTTGTGAACAAGATAGTTGCAGCAGGTGAACCAGTTTTCCAACATTGTTGTTTTGGAGTGCATAAAGTTTTAGGCAAGTATATATAAACTACAGTTGACCTAGCATGGCAGAGTCACATAGCATGTTCACCTTTCACTGATTTGAAATTACAGAAGTCTATTTGCCACATCTTAATTTTGCTGTGTAAGATAGGTGATAAAATGACAACCAGTCATTGGTAGCTATTGCTTAGGCTAAAACACAGTGTTTATGAAGATACACACAGAGTGTCTTCACTTAAGGACTTCATGTAAAGACAGAGTTAATTTCACCATTGGGTAGTCTGCCCAAACTGAATTATCTGTTCTTCAAATGCAATGACTAGCTGTGTTGCTCCAACCTATAGCCCCTTTATCTTGATATGTTCTCAGAGCTTCTCTTCCCAGGCATTGTGCTAATCTTTCTTTTGGCTAAACCAAAGAGCTTTAGTTCTCCCGTCACTTCTGTAAAGTGGGTTTTCCAGATGCTAAGATATTCTTATATATCCTGTATAAACCTTTCCAGTTTTGTCAAATCCTTTTTTAAGAGTATGTACCCTTTTTTTGCTACTTTTTTAGGGGGATTAGTACTCCATTTACTTCTTCAACTTGCAGTCAGGCAGGAAATTGTTTTCCATAGATTAGCATACAAGCTGCTGTTTCTTACCTTATTAGCAAACCAATACAGTGGTGGCCTATAAACTTGTACTGTGTATTTTTTCCTTTTACAGTTATCTGCCTCCATTTGTCATAACTCATCTTCTGCCCATCTGGCTTACTATCCCACCTTCCTCAATGTTTGTTGGTTTTTTTCTCTCTTCCTATCATCTCTTTTTCTTGTTACATTAACTGCTTGCTTCTCCCCCCAGTTAGGTTTAACTTTTTTCTTCCTCTTATCCCTCGCCAGTCAAAATAAGACTACCAAACAATTTTAAGTAAATAATTCTATGAATAAAATAGGATGCACTGATTTGAAAATTTCTAAAACTTTTGGTTATGGGATCATGGTGTCCTGGTTTTGGCTGGGATAGAGTTAATTGTCTTCCTAGTAGCTGGTATAGTGTTATGTTTTGGATTTTTTACAAGAAGAATGTTGATAACACACTGATGTTTTCTGTTGTTGCTAAGAAGTGTTTAGACTAAGTCAAGGATTTTTCAGCTTCTCATGCCCAGCCAGCAAGAAGGCTGGAGGGGCACAAGAAGCTGGGAGGGGACACAGCCAGGACAGCTGACCCAAAGTGGCCAATGGGGTATTCCATACCATGTGATGTCATCCCCGTATATAAACTGGGGGGAGTTGGCCTGGGGGGCGATAGCTCCTAGGGAACTAACTGGTCATCAATCGGCAAGTGGCGAGCAATTGCATTGTGCATCACTTGTTTTGTATATTCCAATCCATTTATTATTATTGTCATTTTATTCTTGTTTCAATTATCTTTATTAGTTTCTTCCTTTCTGTTCCATTAAACTATTCTTATCTCAACCTGTTGTCATTTAACCCCAGCCAACAACTAAGCACCACGCAGCCGCTCACTCACTTCCCCCCACCCGCCCCCAAGTAGGATGGGGCAGAAAATAAGGAAAAGAAGTAAAACTTGTGGGTTGAGATAAGAATGGTTTAATACAACAGAAAAGAAGAAACTAATCATTATAATGATAACACTAATAAAATGATAACAGTAATGATAAAAGGATTAGAATATACAAATAATTCACAGTTCAATTGCTCACCACCTGCTGATTGACACCCAGTTAGTCCCCAAGCAGTGATCCCTCCCCGCACAACTCCCCCTGGTTTATATACTGGGCATGACATCACATGTTATGAAATACCCAGTTGGCCACTTTGGGTCGGCTGCTCTGACTGTGTCCCCTCCCAGCTTCTTGTGCCCCTCCAGCCTTCTTGCTGGCTGGGCATCAGAAGGTGAAAAATCCTTGACTTAGTCTAAACACTACTTAGCAACAACTGAAAACATCAGTGTGTTACCAATATTCTTCTCATACCTAGCTCAAAAACATAACACTATACCAGCTACTAGGAAGACAATTAACTCTATCCCAGCTGAAACCGGGACACAACCCATGAGTTTTACCTTTTTCCTTCCGATTCTCTGCCCCATCCCACTGGGTGGGGGGGAAGTGAGTGAGCGGCTGCATGGTGCTTAGTTGCTGGCTGGGGTTAAACCACGACACATGGCTATCAACCAATGTAGATTGAGCCCTGGCTAAAATAAAGGCCATCAAAGTTGCACACTATTTTTAAAGTTCTTTCACCTGGAGAATCCAGACTTAGTCCAGTTGTCTTCTAAAGTTCAGGCTTTAAAGTCCAGATCCTCACTAAAAACCCATCTGATTCTAACTAGATACATTATTCAGCAATTCTACATTTATTTTGTCTTAAAGCCTTGAGTATCACAGTTGTTCAATTTGCAGATTTGGCATTTAGTAAAAAACAGAGCATTTTTTCATTTGCAAGCAAAGCCTTGAAGGTGAAAGATAAGCTGAAATTCTTCCTCTGTTTTACCTTCATCTGTTTCAACAGTCTTTATTCTCATATTCTCAACTTCATTCTCAATTACATTGGAATAGGGTCCCTGGCCGAAAAGTCTGTTGCACTTGAAGAACGCACACCATGTGCCATCCATCACCTCTCCACCAAGTTGCCTCAGAGATGGTCTTTGTAAGCAAGACGAGTGAGCAGTCAGGAAGCATGCTGACATGCTATTGAGGGTCTTCCCTGGCTTGCAGAAATTTTTGTAGATGGCTGTGATCTCAGAGCTGTGCTGAACAGGAAGCAGAGATGCACCCTGACAGCAAGTGAGTGGACCTATATTTAGGCACGGAAAAGAGGCAAAAGCCAGAAGTTTGGAAAGGGATCTTACAGCTTCTGTTGATGGAGGACGAGCAGTGAGGTTCAGCTCTTTTCCCATTTCCATGCCCTCTTTGCAGCTTAGAGAAGAATTTTATTGTAGGTTTCCAAAGAAGTCCAGGGAGGAAAGTTAGTAAAACCCTACAGATGCTGCTCATTTTGTTTTATGAGTCTAACAGAACTTAAGGTTGCATTTGATAGGTAAGTAGTTCTTCCTTTTTCTTTCATCTTTACCACACAAAAATACAGGATTCAAATCCTTTTCACATTAACAGAAGCTTTCAAAAAGATTAGGATATGTGCCCAAAATGAGAATATGAGAGAGTGTATATTATCTGTCCAATATAAGCTTCTCATATGTCTTCAGTCATGGTTATATATATAAAAGGCTGCTTTGGTTTTTTTCCTTCCAACAGCACTGTGGGATGTGAAGTTACCTTGCTCATTTTCATGCATATGCAAAAAGACAGGCAATTGTCTGACCTATTTCTTTCCCTAAAGGGAAAGGATGAGACTAGCTCAAATTTAAGGGGTCTAAAAAAATGCTGAAGTTGGATCAGATGCTCTTTTTCTCTGACTTGCATCTCTCCCTTGAAAGCCCACTGTACAGGGCATTTGGATACTCAACTTCATTTTGGCACCTCCATGCCTACTGAAAAGAAAGGGATATGTAGATGGTCTGTGTCTTACTCGATATGGGGCTGAAGGCTTTGTTCACTCAGACAGAACTTCTATGGAGGTTTGTGGGTTTTTTCTTCCAAATCCAAAGGCATTTATGCGATAGCATAAATGTCAGCATGCTTTATCTCAAAATGAAGCACCTGGTACAGCATATATTCAGGGATCTCAACCTTATGGATTTTGTGTAGAAGACGGACTTATGCAATGACTGGGAAAGGCTAGGAATGTAGTTCCTTTTGGTAAGCTACCTAAGATTCAACCGAGGAGTGTAAGCTTTATAGTTATAACAACATCCTGCTACAGAGTTTTACTGAAAAGTGAAGGTTACTTGACCTGTAGACTTACCAATTTCTCTTTTCCTCCACCATTCCTTATTTGTCTGTTTCTTCAGTTGTGCGACCTTCCTCCCGCTCCTTCCCTCTCTGGCCTCTCGCCTGTTAACTAGAACTGTCAGAATAATCCAGGCTAACATAGTCCTTTTTTTTCACTGCTCCCAAGCTGATTTTATTACAGCTCTATGCATTATTCATGTGTATCAACCAACAGTTTATGCAGACAGATTCTGCTACATGAGCTGTTCCCAGGCTGTTCAGGCAGGGCTAGACGGTGCCTTTAGGCACCACCCTGGGGGAGGAGTGACATGTAAATGGTGCTGAACCAGGAGGCAAGGTGCTGACAAGCCTCTCAGTCATGCATTGTTGCTTATGACCATGTCAGGCCAATGATGAAGCCTCTCCATCCACATGTGATGGTGTGTGCGCCACACTAAGCCATGCTATGAGAGGGAAGACTATTGTGTCCTCAACTCTGTGCTGTGGATCTGCCTTTCTTGTTTGGTTAGCTTATGTCTCTGTGGGCTGGAAACACAGTACTATCTCTTCTTCTAGCCCCATTCAACTGCTCTGGTCAGGAGTGGGAGTCAAATTAAATCACCAGAACTAGCAAATTTGGCCCGAGAATACTGGGTGTGGCTATCAGGACAGTGTGGTGGCTATTGGAGCAGGGAGTTTGGGATGGTTTATGTGGACCACAGGAGGCCACACCCATGTGGCCCCAATGACATTGTAGAGATCATGCCAATGCCTTATGATGGAAAGACTGGTTCAGGTACACCAAGGTTGCACCAGGCTGTACCATTACAGTATTGGGCTCAAGTTGATCAGCCCACTGGGAAGTACAACACGGGACATGGCACTGTGGAGCTGAGGATCTCAGCTAGTGGCTCAGCACAAGTGGCTGGATCAGAGCTACTGCAGCCCCTTCTGTAGCCTGCTGTGGACATGCCTCCAGCCATCTGCAAGGGGGCCTGCTTAATGATTTTATAATGGTTTCGCATTTTGTAGGCTGAGAATTGGCACACATGGGTGTCTTTGAAGCATTTGCTCCAAACACTCACATTTCAAATGTGTGATGGGAGTGTTGTAAGGATCAGTATTTTGGAGAGTAAGGGACACTCAGGCAGTTCTGGTAATGTAGGGCAGAGAAGCTCATGAACATGTAATTTATGTACATGTTCTGTTACCCACCATGCACAGGTTTGTGCCTTTAGAAAAGGTACTCTGAAACATTATTAGAGGAAAAGTACCTTGATTGACATACCTCCCTTAGGAAGGCAGAAAGACAGAGGACAATGGAAGCCTGGAAAACTGGAAGTTTGAAGGCTGAGTCCTATCTCTTTTTTACACACAAGCTTTTAACTGATTTTGTTTTTTCTACTCTTGAACAGTTGGTAGTGTGGGTGTTACATCCAACACCTCCTTGTGACAAATCCCAGCCTACAAAATACTGACACGTTACATTTCATTAACCATATGGGACCTAATTGTGCTGCCAGCTAAAATACAGGTGCAAGTCCCAAAGGATCCGTTTGCTCTGTGTTCATGGGCCCTATAGAATCTTACAGTACGTTTGCCTACACAAATCAGGGAGTTCATCTGACATTTGCAACACGTATGGCTTCATTGAGCTGTGTAGAGCCTAAGCTTTAATATTGAACTGAAATAAAAGGTGAGTTTTTACTCACAAGATGGAAGGTTTTGTGGGAGAAGGGGCAGTATCAGTGTGTGCATACTGATAAATGAAAAAAAATTGTCAAGGTCTTCCCAGAAAGTAGCATTTCATCATTTTGCAGTCATGTCCATAAAGAAAACTGGCCAAAGGCAGCCAGAGTCCTTAAAACAGTGGAGCATTGCCATTCTCTGTCTACAGACAATCTGGAACAAAGCAGCCCAGACTTGGCAGTGCTTGCCCTGCCCTGTCTGTCTCACTGGGATGTCAGTTCAAAGACATGAGAGCTACATAACACCACTTGCAACGCTTTCATCACAGATTATTTTAGCAGGTGGGCTGTGGAAGGGCGGGAGTGAACCCTGTGCAGATTGGATATGAATGCCAAGAAGACTCTTAGCAAGAGGGGAGGAAGCAGAATATCAAAGGTCCAGGTGAAGGAGAAAGACGAGAGTACAGGATTTAGAGAAACAAAATGCAGAAATAGCGAAGGTGCTTAAGATTAATTGTTTCACTACATTTTCTAGATCTAGGCATTTTATACACCCTAAAACCTATTGAGAACATGCCATCTACAGGCCCTTAAATGCTTCACAAATTAAATATAATTTTACTACTAGGGAAACAAAGGGCTGAAAGCTGCATGCTGTGCTAGAGGTCAACCATGCCACCTATCTTGTTTCCCAGACCTCTGGTCTCCCTTGTACTATGCTATGTTTCATGGCTGATGGTTACAACCTGTTACTGTATGAGAGGTGCCATGTTGGGTCCTCCCCCTGTTGTTTGTGTAAATTCAGTGGGGAACACAAGGCTGAAGTTGTTCTTCAGATCAGAAGTGAGAATACAGCAAGGTGCTCTCAAGGGATTAAATATTTCTGCAGACATGGCTAAATTTCAAGCAAAAGGAAACTATGGAATATAGCAATAACTCAAAACTGTGTTTGCATTTATAAGCAGCTGTTTTGTCCTAAATATGTCAAGTAGAAATGACTGAATTTTTCTTTATAAAATGGCTCTTTAAATCAATCATGTTAATAACATCTCATAAGCTGATGGTTTCTCTCTGGCTAGATAAATATGTCTTTCTGATATGATCATGGTAGAGGTTCACTAGCTTCATTACATAAGCAAGAAATGAGTAATTACTTCATAACTTTGTAGAGGAGTTTGTAAAAAAATCATAACTAGAACTCTGAAAATATTTGAGAGGTTTTCTTTGTGTTTGTTCTCTGCATTAATATGAAAAATATTTTTATAACATTTTCCTTTATTTTTCTCTGTAGAAGATAAAAATTTTATAGGAAAACGGGAAGAGTTGTGGGTTTTTTCTAATGAAAAATGCTTTTCAGAATGGGAAGAGTGGGTGCTTGCATGTTGTCATTTTCTATTGGTGGAATTTGCTATAGTCTTATCATCTTCACACCACACCTCTGGACAGCCGTGGGTTAGAGTTCATACGCCCAATAGCTGGTTTTGACGTCCTCTAAAAATAGTGATGGTGACTTTTGCAGTAAAAATATTTTGTTAAGCTGCATGGGTGTGTAAGAAGATGCTCTGACTTCAAAGATCAGCATTTTGCCTGGCATTCAAAATTTACTGAATAAATAATAAGACTGATTGCTTTGGGTTTAAATATAATCTAAAAAGTATTTGGGGCAACATACCAAGTAATTACACATCTCAGCTAGTTGGTCAGATTGTGAATATGGTCTATTTATGGGTTTTGCTTGAAATGTTTTAATCTATAAAATGTTGTATTATTCTAAAGTTCATCGTGAGGTTTTTGACTCAGTGTAATCTTTGCAAATGAAAAGTCTCCAAAAATTTACCAAGTAACACTTTCTGATAGGAAGGATTCTGTAGTAAGAAAGGATATTTACTGATTTCTTTCCAGTCACACATTGCTTTAAGGTTATGAATAGTTTACAAATAATTAATAAGTGGTTACTGACTACTTAAAAACTACATATTGTTTAGGTGCTTAACCTTTCTTATAGAAAGTCAGTAGTACCAAAACACCCAGTCCTGCAGTCAAGCAATCTCCTGAGTTATTCAGGAATTCAGTATCAAGCAGAGATACCTGACCTATCTGTGGATAACCCAGTTGTGGAAAAAGCACCCCTTGGCTGCTCAGACTGGTTCTTGGTCTGAGCTACATAGCCTTGACTCAATGCTGTGCTTGTATGACATCCTGTCATGTACTTCTGCACAGCACCATTAGTGTACAAAAGCATTGCCAGTTTTTTCAACAGGAACATGAGGATTTCTCTTACAATCCAAGAACTAATTTTTTTTTTCTACCACTCTGTATTTATTTGTGTATCACTGTGATTGTGTTATCTATTTATTTGCACTGAAAGCTTTTCCTCTCTCTTGTTATGCATTTGAATAGCATTTAGCATCAAGGTACCCTCACCTTAGCTGATGCCCATATATGTCATTATAAGTAATTTATGAAAAGAATTTCCACTCCCAAATAGTAGCACATGCAGTCTTGACTTACTTTACTATTAAAGTCTGAGTCCTTTTCTTTCATCAACAGTTTTATTTCTTTAGTCCAGAGAGTTCAGTGGAATTGGACAAAAAGAGCTGACAGTTTCAATCTGTCACATACTCTGCAGGGTTCTGGTTCAGCAGGTGCTCTGAATCCTTTTGCTATTTCTACTCTGAACAGTTCAACTGGCTAAGAAGCAACAAATCAAAAAGTATCCTTTCCTGATAGACAATAGAATTCTGAATGGATGTTTGACAAGTTTTTAGTATTATCTGCTAGGACAAGAACAATGCTGATGAAGGAATTGCCTACTTGCCTTAATTACATGTTTTGTCAAGGACTCTTACAGTGTGCAGCAATCAGTTTATTCATTTTCTTCCTTGCAATACTTTTCTCTGAGCAAAGCTCCTTGACTCTTTGGTCTTGACTGAAGCAGAAATAGCTATATTACTGTAAATTCTGTAAAACCAGCACCTTGGAATAAACTTGCTGTTGGAGATCACTGATGGCTAGCAAAATGCTGGTTCTACATATTTGTGTTGTTGATATGAAAAATGGTAGTTGTAATATGCTGCTAGCTCAAAATGGTATCTGAAAATTATAAGCACCCAGTGGAACTTTGGACACTATTCCAGTTCTATCATCAAGACCTTATATTTCTCGTATCTCTAAGAGTAATTCTAGTCTTTTTGGAATAGATTAACCTGAGGCTGTTTGGGACAGGGAATGGAATCTCCCTGGGCCTGTGTACATGTCCTGGGTTTGGTTGGGATAGAGTTAATTTTCTCAGAAGCTGGGAGGGGGCGCGGCCAGGAAAGCTGACCCGAACCAGCCGAGGGGATATTCCATACCATGTGACGTCATGCTCAGTATATAACTGGGGAGCAGGTGGGGGGTTGGTGTGGTATCACAGCAGGGGAAGTGGTGGAGTGTCAGGTTGGAGGTGGTGAACAATTGCATTTTGCATCACTGGTTTTGTATAACCTTTTGTTAGTACTATTGTTATTATTGTAACTTCTCTCCTTGTGTTGTCCCAGTAAACTCTACTTATCTCAACCCATGAGGTTCTACCGTCTTTTTTTTCTCCTGTTTGATTCTCCTCCCTAACCCACCGCAGGGGGCAGGGGGGTAGGGGTGGTGAGCGAGCGGCCTCCTGGTGCTTTGCTGCTGACTGGGCTTAAACCATTACAGTACATCACAAAATTAAAAAGACCAAGGGCAGAGCTTAAGCACTGCACTTTCTAACTGTTGACTCACACCCTGCTTCTCTTCTGGACCACTGCAATGATCCCTGCACAAGGCAAATCTGCTGTTATGAGGACTGGACCTAAGCAGTGGATATAGACTAACCTATGTTACTTGTCCTTGTCCTGTCCCTTGCCCAGCCTTCCACTGTGCAGAAGCCCTTGTGTGAACATAAAGAGGCAGCATCCTCCTTGTGAGCTTTACAGTAGTCAATGCTATGTAATTCTCAATTTTCAGTTGCTATACCTGAAGAATCTTAATTTGCTTGTTCTTGAAAAGCTGGTACAATCTGATCATACCAGACCTGCCTATTTTCAATACTTCATGATTCATACTATCTCCAACTGTGCCTGGGCATTATTTTGGACAGCTCTATTTGATGCAGAAAAAAATTATTCCAGGGACTGTTATAGCAATTTAATGCCACACAGAATCATGTTTCAGTACTATGGAATGTTCTCTGGTACTGCTTTAATATACTAATATAAATGTTACCTTTGTTTCTTGATAAATATCTTACTTAACCTGCAGGCGTATATTAAAGAAAACAGTTATGAATACAAGCACAAACACATAGATTTTCACTCCACTCAAATCTTTGCATAGTCGTCTTTGTTTTCCAAGGATCTTAATTTCTTTGCAGCTCTCTACAGCTTATTGAGATATTTAATAGCTGAAAATGTATTATTATTAAATGTGCTTTGTTTTATTGGAGTGAATAATGAGACACTAAAAAATATTAGCAGTGTACTCACTCAGTTTTAATTAAATGAATATATCTTCTATAAACTATTGTTTATTGGAAGAGGGTTGATTAACAGGTATTTGAGAAATTAAGAAAGATAATGAGTTATATAAATTAAACTACTCAGGATCAGACACTCAAATATAAAGCAGAATGGGCACTAAAGCAAAGATGGCTTTCTTACCCAAAGTTTTCAACCCAGTTAATAGTATCTATGGGAATGGGATCCACTGGGAATGGATTTTCCCATTGGGAATGGAGGGAAGAGCTCTAAAATCCCTCAGGAAGTTTATTTAGAGAATGTATCATGGACATCCAAAATAGTAATAAAGTAAATATTGTAAAAGTCAAGATGAGTTAAATCTCACAAAGTAAATAAAAACAGATCGCTAAAGTCTACCGTTGTTGTGTGCAAAGTTATGAAGAAGAACAAGAACAGATTGAGTCAACATTAAAAGTAATTCGATCTTGGCCGTAAGCCAAACCAAACATTTCTTGGCATAGAAGTGGTGGAAAAGATGGCCCTATTTAGTTTTTCTTCAACCTGCTAACTAAATTGTCCCAGAGACACTATCCACTCAATGGAGAGCGACTTCCAAGGGGTGATTCAACCCACCATTTTATTTAACCTCTTCATTAGTGACCTTGGATTACTGCCTTCCGAACTCAGGTGCTTCAGATAAGTATTAAAAATTATGTGTGCTGAATAACAGTCCTCATAAAGATGAAGACTGTAGAATATGAAGGCAAAGGTAAGTTGATTGGCAGGAAGGAGAATATGGAAGTAGAAATGATGACAAATGAAGTGGAAGAAAAACTCATCAGTAAAATTGAAGGGAGTGTTGGATAATTTTGGTCCCAGAGGATTAAGACTAGTTCTCTGTGAAATCATAAACTTGGCAGCAAGGTCTTTTTTAGTGGGACTTTTAGACCATCTTTTGGGGGTTCTTTAAAGAAAACACTGTTTCAGGGGTGGCAGTGTAATACGGGAGAATAGCACAGACAATGGGTATGCTTTAATGCATGTTTGTGTGGGTGGAGTGATCTCATTATCCACAGAGCATGCTCTGTAGTATGTTTGCTTTCAAACAAACTTTGAAGAAAAGGATATGGAAGTAAATGTAAGATCCCAGTTATTTTTCATCTTTTTTTTCATGGGATTATTGATTTTTTTTTTTTTTCTCCCTAAAGACAAAAAAAGTGGTTTGGTTTTCCTCTGTTCAGGTTTTTTAAGTGGTGATATAGTATTACAGAGGAAATTAGAGTTAGGGTTTCCTAGTAGCTGGAAAACGCTGCTGTGAAACTGAGGTGGGCAGGAAACTGGGTGACATGGAAAAAGAAGTTATGACGTTGCATAAGGTTCTTCACAGAAGTCTTCAGTGACCAACACTGGGGCTAGTTTAATATAATGTTTTTGTAACTGATATAAGTATAATTAGTTTAACCCCTGGGATTTTCTAATGATGGAAAAATATTAATAAGTAGAAAGGAGAAAAACAGAAATTGTACAAGAAGAATTAGATAGTTTTGGAGACTAGGCTAAAAGAATTGTACCAGACAGTTAAAACCTCCCCTGTGTTTAGGTATCTAACCTGACTAGTCCAATCCAGGAGCATAGTCATCCTAAACTTTGTCTGTAAATTAATAAGAAATTCTGACACCTACCAAGGGAGACTCACGTTTTTAAGTAGCTTCCAGAGTAGTTCTGAAGTATGTAATGATCTCTGTTGACCTAGGTGTGAAGCTCAGAGTGACGAAGTTCCTGTCTTCCCTGCCACAATCATTCCTTTTTCCTTACTGATTAATGTTCAGTTCTGTGGTTCCCCGAGAGTTCAGCACTTTGGAAGAGAGGGTGCAGGAGAAAAGAGAAGCCAATATGATAAAGATATAAAAAAGGCAAATGGGATCTTGGAGTGGTATTTTCAGGAAAAATGGAAGAGTATTTGTCCTGTTGTACAGGATTCTGTAAATCATCACCTGATTGTTGCAGACTGGTAGTCATTGATTTCTCGGAAGAGAGAATCAAAGTGGGGACAGCTGCAGAGAAGGGTTATTAGTGTAATCTGAAGAGCCTATCATGAAACAGGAGCCCGGAAGATTTGTCTTTGTTTAGTGGAACAAAATGAAGCCTGAATAATATCACCAGTGTTTTTAAATATGTCACATTGAATGGCAATGATGGCTGAAAGAAATATGTTAATAAGTGTAGGGTGAGTATTAGAAGGATTTCCAACTATCAGGTGAATGTGGCTCTAGAATAGCCTCACAATAGATAAACATTTTGTCCATACTGCAGCTGGTTTTGAGTTACAGTGTATGCATGATCTTCAGCAGTATGCGTATATGTATTTTTGAAGAAACAGCTGAATCGAGGTGCATCTGAAAGCATACCCCCAGAATCTTTGAAAATAACAAGGAGAGGAAAATGCTTCTAAGAACATTGGCATGTTTAATCTTGATGAAGACAGTAAGACATAATGAATTTTAAGGTTAGCTTAATTTCACTCCCCTGAAAAATATTGGCATTAAGAATCATTGAAATAAACTGAGATGCATGGCTGCAAAAGGGGAAGAACAGCAATTTATAAAATAGATGCAAAACACCCTGATAAATGGAACAGAGGGCATGCAGCCTGATGTTAAAATCTACACCATCATTCAAATAAACCAGTGGTTATGCCATGTTCAAGTTAGATAAGGAGGCAAGAAAAATGGCCTGTTATTGAATAAAGTTAGCTTAAGCAGAGGCAATTCCTGTGGCTTGTTCTTCAGTCTCCTGTCCTCTTCTCTTTTTGAACTCCAGTGTGCAATAAAAAAAGAAATCAGGATTGAATGGAATGTAGTTTTATGCACAGGGGGAATCTGCAACTTCTAAAGGAATCATTTAATGGATTTGGGGCTCCCTAGTATGCTAATTACAAATTGGAGGAAAAATCAGTTGATCAATAAATTTTTCTCAGTATAGGAATAGATTCCAATTGGGGACTGACTACACAAAGAACGAAAGAAACAAACAAACCCCCCACACCTGAGATATATCTCCGTGTATTCCTAAATGCTAGGCCAGAGACTGGATTTTTTGCAACTATCTTTTTATAAAATCCACACTATTGACTGCATCAGAGACTGGAATCTCATTGCCCAAGGTGAGTGCTTTCCTCAGAGCTGTATTCTTGCTCTTCCCTGGGCACACTGAATATTTGAGTAATTTATACAAAAGTAAAATCTCTGACTGGAGAGACTGAAGGAAACCCGTATCATCATGCCTTACAGTTCCCACTGCTAGATTTGCAGTCTCTGCTTCAGCTCAAGCACAGAAGGAAATGGAAGCTCAGTTCTCACAGAGGGTTTGTTATGCCTGAATCATGTGTGAGAAAGGACTGACCCTGCTGAAGTGAGCAACCCCAGGTAAAGGTTTTAGGTGCGACTCTCAGGTAGAGGGAAGAGCTTCGATCTAGCTAAACCAGGCACCTTCATCCTTATACAGGGCAGGCCCTTTATACCTAGTTGAGGTAAAGGTCAAAGCAGAATGTTGATTTTGGAGGCTCTGTGTGGGTTCTTCTTTGCACTGCAGAAGACTTCTAGCTGGCTAATTCTAGGCTGGGGTAACTGGATAGCTGGATACCTGAATCCCTTTTTGTTTGTTTGTTCTCTTATCCAGATGGGATCACAAGTGTTACCAAGGGGAACTACTGTTATATATTTGGGGGGTTTTACAAGAAGATGGTAAACCTTGCCACAAGGTCCCCACAGAGGTTTAAAAGTCTTCATCTTTGGAGGTATTCAAAACTTGACTGGAAAAGGCCCTGAGCAACCTAATCTAAGTTGTCCCTTCTTTGGAACAAGGGGTTGGATCAGGTGACCTCCAGAAGCTTCTTCCAACTTAATTCTATTCTCTGGATTAATTGTTGTATGAGGGAAAAGCAAAGAGATATACCACAGTGCATTTTGACTCAATCTTATTCCTCTCTTCCTAATGTAGTATTTCAGATATCATAATACTCTGTGAACAGTCTTATGAGACAGACTGTGATCCCCCTTTTTGCAGGATGGAGGGACACAGGATGAGGCAGTGGTCACTGGATATTTCTAACTTGTGCTGGTGGAGCAGGACTTCTGAATCCTAAACTAAGTCTGGGTCAGCCCTTGTTTCATGCAGTAGGTTATAACTACAACTAATAGGAACCAGAAGCAGGTGGAGTCCTGATCTCACTGGTGACACTGTGGGATGGGAATGGTCATGTCTTACTGAACTGTGCCAAAGAGGGGTAGGGCTGCAAGTCTGGTATCTTTCCCACCAAACTGTGTCTGAATTAATTTGGACAGAGTACGAACTTTTTGCAGCAGATCCAGAAAGCTATCCTCACAATGTACTCTGGGCATCTTGAGGTAAGTAGGTGGAGGAAAAATCAAGTGTATGTTCCCTATTTGTTGTCAAGAAAGAGAACGTGTTCCTTTAGAGCTGAGCATATGAATATAAACAGTGCTGAGTTTTGTAGGCCTATGGTATCTTTCCTAGGTATCAACCAATAGTTTTAAAAGCTAAAAAGAACTTCAAAATGGGAGGTGGGCATATTGGCTGTGGGATGATATATGATGCCAATATGTTGCTAAGTATTTTTTTTAAGTTAACCTTTGATTGTCTTCTGTAACACTGGAAATTAAAGTGGAAGTAAAAAAAAAACCCATCTACTTTTAACTGTTAATTTTAAATAAATTTGTGTTATGAGAAACTGATTTATGTTGTGTGTTTACAGACACTGTGATCAAAGTGGTGCAGAGTGGAATTGTTCCACCCTGACCCTCTCAGGAAAAGAAACCAGAGCTTTTATGGACATTGCAGCAATACAAAAGGTTTTCATATCAGGACTATTGCATGTCCATTTCGAAATCTGTACAGCGTGAGTGTGTACACATTCATATATGTGTGTAATCTAACTCTCTAGTTATGTGGAATGACTGTGTGGTCATTTGAGGTCCATATTCTCAGATGAAAGACAGCGTTGTCCGTGGGCGTACTAGGAGCTGTACTGAAGATTTCTGCCACTTTCGTGTATGTTGCAATGTTTCAGTGCTGGTGATTTGATTATTTTTTTTCCCTGACAAATGCAGTCAGACAGCAAGCAATATTTCACTGTGTCAAGAGATCTAAAGTGGATTCTAGCTGGAATAACTGCTGTTCACAGAAAAGCAAAAATGTATTCAGATTTATCTATGATGAGTAGATTTAAATAATCCAGTAGCTGCAAACTAATTGACTTTTACGAGTAAGAAGTGGGGCACATTTTTTATGGGCCCCACATATTCACATGTTTATATTAATAAATAAATGTTTATAAATAAATATTCACATATCTACTATGTGAAATGATTAGGGTCTGTTCCAAAGCTCAAAGAACTTGCATGGGACTATTTTTTATATCCAATGTAAATATGCAAAAGGAGGTAAATGTATATAAGGAAAAGGAAGCACAGAGGAAGTAATGATGTATGTTCTGCCTATTTTTCCTCTCCCTCATCCGCTCTTACTGTCTAGTTTTACAAATGTGGAGGCAGAGTTTCCTTTCCTAAGTTATTGTTTACATGTGTGAAGGGAAGCATAAGGCCAAATTTCATCCCACCCATGAGCAGACTCTCTGCTCAAACGAACAATGTAGAGAATATGTGAAAGATTGTTTTCTGTGTATTGTTGAAGACATGTGATTTCTTTACCTTCTCACTCTAAGGCAGGCTTGTCTGTTGTGAGTTTTCACATTGCTCCATAGATTTAAATGTCAGAAGAAACCTGTCTGCTCAGACACCCAGACCTTCTGCATAACACAGGTCATGGAATTTTTACCTAGTAAATCAAGCAGTGGAAGAAATAATTCTTTCCTCTAATGCAAGTGTTATCAAGACCATGAACTTGTGACTAAACCAGTGTATTTCTTATTGAAAGACATTTGGTCTAAATGTAAGGCCTCCAGGAGATGATTAATCAGCTACATCCTTTAATTATGTTGCAACAGTTAATTACTCTTGCTATTGAAAGTTGTCTTGCTTCCAACCTGAATGTGTCTGTCTCCATGGCGACATTCTTCTATGGAAAGAATAGGGCACTGTGACCTCTCTCTTCATAGAGGTTTCTATTTGTTGTCTCTCTTTGTAGATTGTTTGTCTTAATCTCAAGCTACAATCATCCTGACTGATGGATGAGTCCTAATAGCTTGGTGTAAATACAGAGCTCCTTTAGTCAATGCAAAAAATGTGCTTTAGATTTACATGAGTACTAGGGATATCAAAATCTGGCTCTCACAGTTAACATGCTGCTCTTTATATCTAGAATAAATCCTTGTCTGTAAAATGTGCTTCAATGTGGCTTCTGAACCAACTTAGTGAAGATTTCCAGTTTTGATTTCCATTCAACTTGGCTATCAGCCTCAGGGAGGGGGAGGTGTTCTTGCCAATATCATAGCTTTCACCTTTATAAAGACATACTGAAGAAGAAATTAATCTTTCTCGTGGAGAGGCTTGCCTTTTACTGATACCAACCTGATTTTTTTATGCTGTTGTGTCAGGGAGCAGTTACTCAGCAGTCAGTACTGATGGCTTGAGGAACCTGCTGAAAATAGAGATTGACCCCTTTATTTTATTAATTTATTTTCTGCAGGTGATTTCTTTGCATCACTTAAGGTTTTGAAATCTGGGATTCTGAGCCAAAGACTACTTGAGGCAGTCCGTTACACGCTCCTGCCTTCTCTTTCATAGAACGGTTTGAGTTGGAAGGGACCTTAAAGATCATCTAGTTCCAACCCCCCTACCATTGGCAGGGACACCTTCCACGAGACCAGGTTGCTCAAAGCCCCATCCAAGCTGGCCTTGAACACTTCCAGGGATGGGGCAGCCATAACCTCTCTGAGAAACCTGTTCCAGTGCCTCACCACCCTCACAGTGAAGACTTGGATTGTCAGCAGTTCCTAAACACACACTCACATTCTGTTCAAGCCCAGATCAGTTACTGTATGTGATCCAGGCCTTGGAAGCTTTGATATATGTCTGTCTCTGACTGAGCTTGACCAAAACAATCATATTTGGCTATGCATATTTTTCTTCCTGATAAAATCTGTTTAAAATACTGAAATAATGAAAAATGTAATCAGTGCTTTAAAAATCTAATTTTACTGACCTGGTATACACTAGATGATAGCATTGATTAGTGACAGAGTTGTTCAGAACCAATATACTTCGCATTTACTCTTACTCAAACACCATCTACTGTCCACGTGAACAGAAGACGACCTTAAACCCAACAGCATACTGGTTATAGGATCCTGTGTTGGAAAGGGTATGGAGCTGGTTTCATTTATTATGCTCTTCAGCTTCATCCCACCTAATTCCATGCTTTCTCTCCATGGAGACGAGGGGTTTGATGTTGACTCATACATTCGACATCCAGGGGATTTGTGAATCGTAGGGGGAGGAGAGTCTAGGCTGACTTCTACCACGTGTGCTCACATAACATCTTAATTCACTAATGACTTCAAAGGGATTGAGTAAAATATTACTCCTTGTTAAGACTGAATAAGCCAGTCTGCAAATTGGTCAACTTTTAGCAACAGCAGTTAAAAAATACCAGTCCTAATGGGATGCCTAGAGAAACAGGAATAGCCTCACAGCATGTAAATGAAGGTCTGTTTGTCCCAGGTTGTCATATATGATAGTGCCTTACAGCTCATGTTTCAAGGGAATCCTGTGGTTGGATAATCTGTACCCTTATTGATCTTCCTCTGTTTTCTAAGTGGTAGAAATCATCTGATACCAAGGTGTACTCAGCTACAGCATGCATGCAAAGACAGGGGTGGAAAGGTGCAGAGAGTGGTGCATGTCCTGAAGCATGCTGCAAAAGAACTGGGGTGACCCCAAAGTCCTTTCTGTCTGTCAGTTCATCAGATTTAATACTTTCAGATTTCTGTAAAGTATGATCATTCTGCCTGTTAGTTCTCTGTACAGATATTCAGCTGTTACTCATGAAATTCTTGACCCCCGTGTCTAAAATAATAAATATGGCACAGAAGGTTTCTCAGGTCTTCCCTACCCTTGGGTAAGGTTTCAGGAAAGTATGAACATATGGAAGTCAGAAGGACTTAAGATAGTGAGCATTTCACGGGTTAGATTATTTTAGGCCTCCACATTTAGCAGCAGTGGAGGTGAATGGTGAACCTGAGGAGGAGGCTGGGCTCAGTGAAACTTTCCCTGCTGAAAATAGGACTGGTGAACTCTAGGGCTCTGAGGAGTGTTTGCAGGACAAGGTGGAGTCATCAAAGTGTTTTTTTTGGTTGGTTGGTTGGTTGTTTTTCTTTCTTTGCAGCATTGAGATTGCAATCAAAGTTGCTTTGTGAGCCCTGGAACTAAAAAGATCCGATTTCCTCTCCAAATTTTTGTGTTTCCCTTAATTCCTCCATCTCACTAGCCCTGGTTTGGTACCCAACCAAGTGTCAGATGGTTCCTCCACACAGGCAAGAGGCAGCACATGGAGTGTTATCAGCAGGTGCTGTTGAACAGGGCAGAAAAGGGCTGAGCTCTGCCTCCTTTTCTTTCAGCAGAGGCAGTGATTTGGGCAACTCTCCTCTACCCTGACACTGATTTTTGTTTCATGACATTTGTAGGAACACTTAGCATCTTTGTGACTTCCATATTTTTTTTATAATGTGGCTGAAATTGGCCAAGAGGTAATTAGAAGATGATTGACAAATACACTATGTCTTCTGAAGAAAGCAAGCTACAAGTATTAGGAAGTCTTTGTGGGAACAGAATAAAGAGTAAAAATATGTATCTTTTCAGGAAAAAAATTGAAATTTTGAACTTCAAAGATATGCATTTTGAAAGTGGTGCTTCACATGGAAAAATCAGGCTTAAACTCTTCCACTATTTGAATTCATTTAATAATAGTGTAGCCTTTATGCCTTAATTGTGTTACATTTTTATCATCACCTAGTATCATCCTTGCATACCTATAGGACAAATCTTTGTGTTCATAATTTCTGCATCAAGTCATATGTTTTGTTGTCAGATAAAGCAAAATTACTCACAGGAGTATGGCAACAAGCATTTATGTGTCTTTTTATAGCTCAGAAAACATATGTGTGTTAATAAACAAAGCATTGCAATGCCAAAAGATTATTTTGTTTCTTAAACAGATACCAACAAACACATCATTGGGGAAATTATCAATACATAATTGTATTTCATTTACATAATTGTATTTCATTTAAGCACTTTGGAAATTAAGAACATAAAACATAAAAATGTCTTTTTTTAATAAAACAATACTAAATGTTATTGGTGGCTTTTTATAAAAAAGGCCTGTCAAGCTAAGACTTACAATGAGGGATGTTCCACCACTTCTCTTCAGGTCTACCTATTCCAATCTTTATTTTGCTTCATGGTGAAGAATTTTTTTGGTGTGTACAGATGGAATTTCCCCTGAAGCAACTTGACAAGAGCACTGTCATCTACTCTATAATGACCTTTTAGGTGCTAGAAGACAGTGAATAGATCTCTCTGAGCTTTCTCTTCTCTAGGCTGAATAAACCCAGTTCTTTCAACCTTTCTTCATGTATCAAGTTCTCCAAGTTCCAACCATCCTGGTGGCCCTCCACTGGATGTCCTCCAATTTTTCTTTTTTTCTTGAACTCGGGAGAACCAACACTGGGTACTGCCAACAAGTTGTCTTCCATCTCTGATGTCATCCACGGGCACCTTTTCTTGGACATGAAAATGTCACTTAGGTTTGAACCTGGGGATGGACAAGATTGATCCACCTTTCCTCCCTTTTCTCGCTTTCCTCTATTCCTGTGTTTCCCTACTTGAATATTTTGGGGTCTGTTTTGATTTGTATTTTATATCATACCCCATAAGGACCTGTTGTAGAAAATACTTACAAATAAGAAACAAAAAAAAATGTATTTTACCTTATTTCTACTAATTTATCTCTAGGAACATTTCCTTTTTACTTAATAAAAATGGGGACATTTTCCATGCAACTTCTTTCAAGGATTATTGCACTGGTATTTATAACATTTTTTTCATCACAGTAAATACATATACATCTGAGGTATTTTTTCGTTTGTTCAGAGCTCGAATATATTAAGTGGGAAGGCAGTGGTATCATAATGGTCTGATCTTCAGTGAAGTGTATTTAGTGAGAGCTGAAAGCATTTGGCAATTTCTGGGGTAGAATCCATAAGAATTAGTTGAACGAAATCTTCCTTATTGGCCTGTAAGAATTATTTTCCTGGATTATCCTGTTCCAGAATACTATTTATAAATATTGCTATTAAATGTAGCAGAAGGTAAAAGAAATTAAGTCATGAACAAAAGCAGCCTACCTGCCATATTGCATTTCAGTTGTGGCTTGCAATATCTCATCTCTTCTATTTTCAAAACACAGACTCTTATTGAATTATTTAATTCTTTAGTGATAGAAGAACCTGCCCCACTGCCCTCCCCCACCCCAGCTATTCTTACCATTTCCCAGTAGAAAATATTGGCATCAATGACCTTTCCCATGCAAGCCTCTTGCTGGGGCTCACTTTTCTATAATTAGGAATCACACTTACATGTCTTGATTCTGTTTAACAATTATCAATGTACTTGGTTTTGCAGAAGCAGAATAGATGAATTGCTTATTGTTTCTTTTCCCACTTATATGCAGTAGCAACACAGTCATGAAGAGCAATTAATATCTTTGCACTCATATGCATGATGAATTTCTCAGAAATGTACTGAATTACTGAATGGTGTTGTACCAAGTCATGGTCTCAACTAACCATCAATAAAGTATGCTGGCTTGTATGTCTGTCTTTGTTCATGTACATTATGCTTTGAAACCCAACTGTATGCCAGAGCTCTCAATTTCCAGCGCTTACTGGGTCAGTGTAACAGGTTCTTTCAGCCTCTAGCTCTCTCTAGAAAGAGCTTGGACACTCAGCTCATCATAAAATGACAGCTGTAGAGAGAAGTAAGAGTGAAAACTCACTTTTTTAAATGCTGTTACTGAAACTGAACACGGAGTTTTAAACTAAATCTCTTCTGCCCTTTCTGCCTTTCTTTGCATTTCATGTCATATGTGTCTGCCAGGGTGACAGGCAACATCTTTGCAGACAGAGCGAAGGTGGCAGATGTGACCTCCATCTAACCCCCAGTTTCCACATTCCAGGGTTCAAAAGAGATGGCAGTACAGGAGATGAAGCTTAATGATGTTGATGACAGTAGACACACCTACGCATTAGAGTAGATTAGATGCCCTATCCAAAGATTACTGACAAGCTCCTTTGACCCCATCAGGCTTTGGGTTTGCCCTCTGCCCTGACAATACTGTCATTGTGATGCTGTGCTTAAGTCAGTACAAACCTCATACAATGTTCCTGAGGGTGTTAGGAATTTCTCTTAAAACAAATATCCTTTCCCTTTTAAGCAAGGCTTGATTTAGGTAGTTGTGTGACCTGGCTATGTGCTGTGTGAAACAACCATTTCTCTTGCTGGCCTCTGGAGTATGCTGCTTTTGATGTGTCCACCCATTATTTACTGAATCAGTGGAGTGATATTTGATGATGTTTGTATGATGGCAAAAAAAGAATCACAAAGATTAAAGATGACCTTTTAAAAGACTCTGTGAGCAAGATATGCACCCATGGGTTAGTGCTAAAAGGGACTGAGAGCTGTCAGCATCTTGTGAAGTCCCTGGGAATGAAGAGAGCAAAGCTCTCTTCTTTACAGCAAGTGCTTGGCACTGGTCAAGAAATTGCCCAAGGCAGGGTTTCCCCATCATTTCTGCACACACCTACTGGCTCCTGTTGTATAGACAAAGCTGATGTGTCTAGAAAAATGTAATGCAAAAAAGAAAAACACTTAATTTTTCTGAGAATTCAAAAATTTGGGTTAGGCAGAAGTTTGAAAAAAACCAGACACACTTAAAACTAACTGTTATTCTTATTTCTTAAAAGGAATTGTATGCATCCATCCAGTTCTCAAGCACAGGAAACTGCATTTCTTCATGATTCTGTTTGAAGAGACTCTGTACCTTGAAATCAGCATGGTGGTTTGCCTCTGACTGCGCTGTGATAATCTACATCAGACTTCTGCCTTAAATAAGGTCAAAAAAAAAGGTGCCCTGTGCCAATACTTGACGTGTGAATACAAGACTCCTGTCAGCACAGATGCCAGTCTCAGCTGCATAGCTCAGCTGTTCTTGCTGATGGGTGCCAAATGGTGTAGTGGAACAACATATAAATTAAGATCATGCATATATGCATTAATCATTGATGAATGGACCCATCCTTTTGAAGCTCCCACTTCCTTCTAGATGACATACCCATTTACATTTAAACAGTGCTTAGAGTTTAGGTGAGGCTTTGACACCTTTTCAATTTAAGAGACTGTTGTTGCTGTCCCAAATTATGTGATGTGGACTGTTTGGGGTACCCTTTTGAGTCATCATGCCGCCCAGGTCTTTGCCAGCCTGATCCCAGTTTCAGCCCCCACTGCAGGCACTCCCCAGGCTCCCAGCTGGATACCAGAGGAACTGACACCTGATTTCTACTGCGCGTAGTGAAAAATTCCCTGCGTGTTTGCCTCTAGGGCAGTACTGCCAGGTATCCATTCACTGTGCTGCAAGCTACGATGAGAGAGTCAGTAAGACGTTCCCCATTACTTGCCGCCCTGCATTATTGATGCCGAATATCACCAGAATGATGTTAACATAATTCTGCTCTGCTCCAGCTTGCTGGCACCAGCCAGTATAACATCAGCAGTGACTGTTTGCTGTATTGCTCAGCCCTTGTTTCTTTTTTCCTTTTAAGTTTAGTGGTTAACTCTGCTTTGGCTTATGAATGCTCACACTTTGCTCGTTGGAGTACTGCTCTGACATTCATCACTCAAACTCCTGGCACTGAACACATGTGATAATCTGTGCAGTACTGGGCACTGCTGGGTATTTCCAGAAAGAGGAAAATGGCTTTATTTCATTGTGGGGCTGTTAGGAAAACTGCTACTCAATTCAGGGAGCTTTGGAGAGCCTCTAACATCTCCCTTACCCTGAGATTCTATCCATGCATTTTACACATTCTTTTTAATGGATACGCTTCAGTTGCATAATTAGAATTTAAAATAGCAAAACAGAAGCTGAAAGACTGGAGAGCAGAAAGAAAAGAGGTCTGAAAAGCCTGGAAAACTTCCACTGACACAGGACCAGCTGAGATGAAATCTCCAGCAGCAGGGACGGATGGTGAGTGCAACACTGCCATCTCTTGAATACCCTTTGCAAGGTCTGCTTTTCCGCTGATTTCTTTTACTCAGAGAAGCCCGGTTAGAGCTGCAGCTCCACCGCACGCCTCTCCCCACGCTGGGTGCTGCAGCCTCCCTCTCCAAGGCGAGGGAATCTGACTGGAGTCCAGCCGTACCGAGAGGAAAACCAAGAGTAAAAAGGCAGCCAGGAGCTAGGAGGAAGCTGATGGTAGTCTGGTTGCAGTGCTATGTGAAACAAGGTTTGTTTCTCAAATCCTTTTTCGTAGGTTTGAAGTTTTAGAGTGTTCAAGGATGAGGAGACCATTAGATCATCTAGTCTGGATGCCTGCCTATTGCAGTGTATTCAGGGGGTTTTTTTGCACTGGGCCTTGAAGCTTGTTATGAGCTAAAGAGAGCTTCTAGAAAGGTATTAGAGGCTGAACTGAAAAATGAACAGATTGAGAATCTCTTGGTGGTTTGTTACCCTCATTCTTAGAAATGCATGTGTAATCTGCAGTTGGAGTATGTCCAGCTACAATTCACAGCTACTGCCTCCGTATGCCTTTCGTTGCTAAAGTCACAAGTATCTGGTATTTTTGCCTCTGTGAAAGTATTTCGCATTACAGCCGTGCTCTCAATCTACCCTTTGCAAACTGAACATGCACTTCAGAGGAAAAAAAAAACAAACAAACCAAACAACAGATACAAATCTACCACACTATTGCAGCCACCTTACTGCATAGCTTCTGACATAGTTTTCACCACCTGTTTTAGGTCTGATATGCTTCAAAAGATACTTTCTGTCCTCTGTCACATACTCTGATCATAGTAAAATAATTACTGTGATAATACTTAAAATAATGGTATATGAATTTAGCAAACCCTGGAAGGAATGTCTCAGTTTGATACATCAAAGTGATTCCTTAGGCTCTCTGCAGATTCAGAAGCAAACTCTGAAAATACTCTTCAATTCTTTAATAGTTCTAAACAATCTTTTAAAAATAAAGCAAAATTAAAAAAAATAGAGACTGGCAAATGACTGAAAAGCTTCCTGGCACACTTACCGTGAGCTAGTCCCTCACTTTCTCCACAAGGGCAGAGCTCTCACTTTGGGAAATACTGTGTTAGCTAGTGTAACAATAATATCACAATTTTACTTGATACAAATTAATGAACTAAATAATCAGTCAGACTTCTCTAGCCTTAATTTGTCCTCCTGTAAATAGATTAAGGTTATATGTGAAAGAGAAATGACACACAATAACAGTCAGTTTATCTATTTACTTCATTCCAGTTTATATTCTTTAGGAGGCTTGGGGAAAAAAATCAAAATACATTTTCAGTGAATTGAATTTCCACCCTTTAATTCTCAAATCATTTTTGTCTCCCAAATCTCATAAATCATGTTTTTTATCATCCTAACAATTCAGCTTACACTGCTTTAAAACTTGATCTGGTATGGCTTTATTCCTAATCTTTAATCATGAAATGACAATTACTTTCTCCATTCTACACATCAAAAAGGTGTGTGAGTGAGGTTTCCCTAACATCACCCAGTGAGCAAAAACCAAAAGCTTAGTCCACAGTTGAGATTTTTCTTGGGTTTTCTGCAATGCTTCTCATAATGGTTTTAGAATGCAGAATAGCTGCTTTGTACAGATTCATTTCATAACATATTCTCCCAAGCCATCAATCATAGAATCATAGAATGGTATGGGTTGGAAGGGACCTTAAAGATCATCTAGTTCCAAACCCCCTGCCATCGGCAGGGACACCTTCCACGAGACCAGGTTGCTCAAAGCCCCATCCAACCTGGTCTTGAACACTTCCAGGGATGGATGGGGCATCCACAGCTTCTCTGGGAAACCTGTTCCAGTGCCTCACCACCCTCACAGTGAAGAACTTCTTCGTTACATCTAATCTAAATCTACCCTCTTTCAGTTTAAAGCCATTGCCTCTTGTCCTATCACTACACTCCCTGACAGAGAGTCCCTCCCCATCTTTCCTGTAGGCCCCCTTTAGGTACTGGAGGGCTGCTACAAGGTCTCCCTGGAGGCTTCTCCTCTCCAGGCTGAACAACCCCAACTCTCTCAGCCTGTATTCACAGGAGAGATGCTCCAGCACCCTAATCATCTTCATGGCCCTCCTCTGGACCTGCTCAAGCAGGTCCATGTCTTTCTTGTGCTGGGGGCTCTAGAGCTGAACACAGTACTCCAGGTAGGGTCTCACAAGAATGGAGTAGACTCACCAAATA
Source organism: Pandion haliaetus (assembly GCA_013401275.1). Taxonomy (NCBI): domain Eukaryota; kingdom Metazoa; phylum Chordata; class Aves; order Accipitriformes; family Pandionidae; genus Pandion; species Pandion haliaetus. The sequence continues at coordinate 149,219 of VYZV01011251.1, read as the reverse complement.
CGCAGTTGACAACATTTTTGTTCAAAAATTAAAAAAAAAAAAAAAAAAAAAAAAAAAAAAAAGAAAGAAAAAAATCACCTTTAGATAGTCAATTTCTGAAGTAGTTATTCAAAACACACACAAAAAAATTTTAAGTAGCACAGAATGCACAGGTGTCTTGAAGGAATACAAATTCCCACAGGGTGCTTTCTATGGAGTAAGTAGGTTCAATAACCCTGTTCTTTGTATTTTCTTTATCTGGATCCATACCTTCCATTCAAACATTTGCAGCTCCTTTTTGATTGTTATATGGATTTTCTGTTCTGCCACCTGACTATAAGAGGAAAGAGACTTAAAATTCCAGGCTCCTGGGTAATTTTCTCTATGCTTTTCCTCCCTCCAGTCACAGCAGCATGTCCATATTCATGCACTTAAAAAACATGGTACCATATAAAAAACCTGTAAACACTTGAACTAATTTGTCCAAGCTGATGACAAATTTTAATATGACTCACAAATCTTCAGTAATATCTTCACTCATCTTTTGCATCCATCCAGTGCCAGGGTAAAAAGCAAATGGATTTAATAACATACAGGACATTTCATTATTTTTTAAGATTAAAAAAAAAAGTAAACAAAGAGAAAAACTCACTAAAACTCTAAGCTGTTTTTTGATAAGCAAAATCAAACTGTTCTTTGAGGAGTTTGTTGTTTTCAAAAAAGCAGTTTGATAAGTGAAATAAGCCAAACAAAAGCTATACTATATATAGTATTGGAAAAATAAGGTGAGCAATGGAGAATTCCTACTGTCTGATGTTCTGCACCAAAATTCTCTTTGTAATGTAGCTCTGGTGTTTCTATGGGCAACTTGTGCATTATTCAGTGGTACTTCCTTACACCCCTGTAGTGCAGCTAAAAGGATGCTGAAGGCATGATATACTACAGTTCTATTTCCTGGCAGGGTGAAGGGTCATTACTGTGTAAAATTGTGCGTGTTCTGATGTTCAGCTTGAGAAGGTATAGTTCAGCTGGTGTTGCTTGTCAGAATTCTTGGTAGTATTGCCCCAGTGGTGGGACTGATGGAGTTGAATCACAACATTCATATCTGTAGAGGAAGACCGCTGGTACTAAAGACCAGACGTCAACATTGTAAATGTCAAGTTGTTTATTTTTTTAACTTGGGAGTAGCTCTCTTCTACTCCTAGAGAGTTAATGCCATTTGTGCTGGCGTACAATAGGTGTGTTTTGGAGCACACCTTCCAGTTAATTACATTCAAAAGGAACCTAGCTGTCATACTCTCTGAGCATATCACCATGTAAACCAGACCACAATAAAAGGGGAAAATTGGGAGATTTACTGCAGAAGTGCACTTTTAGTGTGAACAAAATGTAGATGCACCCATTATTTGCTAAAAAATATACAGAATGAAAAAATACCCAGTTGCTTTTGTACTTATTAGAAATATTATTCAGAGAGCGGAAAATGAGACCCTTGGATTTCTTTTGTAAGCTAAGCCAATCTTGCCAGCAATATATATTCAGATGAGTTTGGTAAACCAGCTTGACAAGTTGTAGGGAAGTGAGAGCAGTACAGAATAAATATCAGTGAATTTCTTACCCCCAGACTGCTCTCCTTCTGAACTGGCTTTTTTCTTTTTCTCCAAGGTTCAGCAGATGTTTAGCACAGCAGGACAGATATGGATATGCAAGAGAACTTGGCTACCCGTAGTTATTCAGCCAAAAAAAAGGGAAGAGGTGATACATGATCTGTGATCGCTGATCAGTACAATTTGAGTATGCTGTGTGACACTTTATGGAATGGTGGAATAAATTTATGTGGCAGACTACAAAGTCAGCTCTAAGCTCTGCTGCGTATCCTACTTGCTTTCAGTTTCAATACATAAAGTTTATATTAATAAAACACTCTTCCAATTAATCATAGAATAGAATCATAGAACCATTTAGGTTGGAAAAGACCTTTAAGATCATCGAGTCCAACCACCAACCATGCCCACTAAACTATGTCCTGAAGTGCCTTGTCTACATGATTTTGAATACCTCCAGGGATGGTGACTCAACCACTTTCCTGGGCAGCCTGTTCCAATGCCCGATATTTCCTAATATCCAGTCTAAACCTCCCCTGCTGCAACTTGAGGCCTTTTCCTCTCGTCCTATCACTAGTTACTTGATAGAAGAGACCAGCACCCACCTCACTACAACTTCCTTTCAGGTAGTTGTAGAGAGCAATAAGGTCTCCCCTCAGCCTCCTTTTCTCCAGGCTAAACAACCCCAGTTCCCTCAGCCGCTCCTCATAAGACTTGTGCTCCAGGCCCCTCACCAGCTTTGTTGCCCTTCTCTGGACACAGTCCAGCACCTCAATGTCTTTCCTGTAGTGAGGGGCCCAAAACAGAACACAGTACTCAAGGTGCAGCCTCACCACTGCCGAGTACAGGGGGCTGATCACTTCCCTGCTCCTGCTCGCCACACAGTTTCTGATACAGGCCAGGATGCTATTGGCCTTCTTGGCCACCTGGGCACACTGCTGGGTCATATTCAGCCAGCTGTTGACCAACATTCCCCAGTCCTTTTCCACTGGGCAGCTTTCCAGCCACTCTTCCCCAAGCCTGCAGCGTTGCATGGGGTTGTTGTGACCCAAGTGCAGGACCCAGCACTGAGCCTTGTTGAACCTCATACAGTTGGCCTCGGCTCAACGATCCAGCCTGTCCAGATCCCTCTGCAGAGCCTTCCCACCCTCAAGTAGATCAACATTCCCTCCCAACTTGGTGTCATCTGCAAACCTGAGTCCTTGAACGTTTCCGAGGATGGGACATCTACTATCTCTCTGGACAACCTGTTCCAGTGTTTTTCCCCCCTCATTGTAAAAAATTTCTTCCTTATATCTAGTCCGAATCTACCCTCTTTTAGTTTAAAACCATTACCCCTTGACCTATCGCTACAGGGCCTATTAAAAAGTCTGTCTCCATCTTTTTTTTATAAGCCCCCTTTATGTATTGAAAGGTCACAGTTAGGTCTCCTCACAGCCTTCCCTTTTCCATGCTGAACAACTCCAACTTAGCCTTTCCTCATAGGAGAAGTGTTCTGTCCCTCTGATAATTTTTTAAGTCACATAAAGAACATTTGAATCCACAAAGACAGACACAGAGCAGGCCTAAGGGTGGGGAGCTGCTTGCCTGTTACCACATTATAATGCATAAAAAATCATGTGCTACACCAGAAGAAAAGTGTGTGTGTGGGCTACAGCTCCCTCAAATACTCTTTATTACTCTAGTACAACCATCCTTTCTCTGTCCTCTTCAGATACACAACTACTTGATATTAGTCAAATACTTCTGTGTAGTTCATCCTCATTTGGCAGAATATTTGCTGAATATTTTGCATGTCAAAGAGAATGGAAAAATATACTCCCATGGTTTCTTTTGGCAGTTTTGCCAAGTGGGGATGCAATGAATGAAGGGAATGCCCATCTTTTGGCCACAGGTCATATCTTGAGGCCTTACCAGTTTTCTTTACTAAGTCCCTACTCTGCAAACTCTCATTAATTTAAGGAGAACTTGTCAAAGCAGGTTAAAAAAATACAAAGTAAGCACCTGGTCAGTTACCATTCAAGTATGGTGCTTATAAACTGTTTCTGTCCTCTTTACACATGCCAGTTATTTTATGCTGCTTCTTGCAAAAGGTGCCCAACATTACCTTGCCTCTATGTGCTCTGTTCTTATATCCCTGGCTTGTACACAATGAAGGGAAAAATCAAATTGTAGATCTTAATATGATAGGGTGAAAAAAGTAATTTCACTGCTGGAAAACTGAATTGCTCCTGAACATAATCTGTGATACTGAAGTTTCTAAAGTAACAAAGGAAAGCTATTAAATAAATATCAAATAAAAGAGTATGAACATTGCTACTAGTGGACAGTTGAAGCATTATTTTTATTAGGTTCAGGAGATTAATTGAGCCAAGTTTATCACAAGTCATGAGTGATTCTGGGACAGCTGAGAGAGAGGAGTAGGGCTGGAAACTACCTGGGAGGAAAGGGTGGGAAAAGCAAGCATATTCTTTGCTCCAAAGCATCAAAAAAAAGGTTTCGGATTCCCTGGTACCAAAACTTTGACAGTATTGGTCAGCAGCAGTGGGATCTTACGTATTTTTCTTGAAAGCTCCAGCAGAGAATCCTCACTTTGGAGCCCTACATCCTGAAACACTCCTCAGACTGAAACTGATAAAACAGGAGGGATTCACCAGGCAAAGGTATATGCCTACAGCATTAATGTCTTCCTCTGAAAAGGTCATGACTGGATCTCTACTGTCAATAAAGAAATATAGGCACTCCCCGAATGAGATTTATTTCATCCTAAAGCAGACATCTCAGTGACACCAATGAATCTTGCACCAGAAGCATCTATTTTTCCTGCACTGACCTTAAAGGAAGCCTGGGGTGACAATCATGGATATAGTTATATGACAGTTATGGAAAGCCAGGTCATTGTGTATGTGTATGTCAATAATCCAGTTGATTTCTTGAGTGAAAAGGTAAAGAGCAATAGAAAAGTTGTCATTTCCATGCCTGTTCCTCCTCATTGAAGAGATTGTTCAAGTCTGGCATTCATTTTGAGTCGCAAGTTCAACCTTCCTTGCCTGTTAAACTTATTTGTCTTTCTTGGCTTCACAATGAAGCCTCACAAGTGCCAAACAGAAAGGAGAAATAACTTCCTTTGATGGGTATGCTTTTGTTCATGCAGCCCAGGACGTGATTAGTTTCCATTACTGCAAGAGCACACTTGATGTTTAACTCCTTTATCACCTGGACCCTCAGGTCTTTCTGCTGCAGAGCTACTACTTAGCCAGTCAGTCCCCAGCCTGTATTGAAGTATTTGATACCTGATCATCCATCCTGTTAAACAGTTAGCAAACTCCCTGACCTGGTCAAATGAGCACTTTTACAGAAATCCAGGGCACAGCTGAGCAGTCAGACTACAGCCACCCTGTTTTGGAAGGTAAAACACAGGGACAAAGGCTGCTGTATGACAGTTTGCCCAGTGAGAATGAATGACCCACGGCACAGCTAATTCCAATATCAACATGAGCCTGGGTTACCTTCCAGCCCTGGGAGTCCGTGACCCTGGCCTTGGTTTCCTCGCTTTACCCTCTGTCGTGTTCTCCCCTTCACCCTCCTCATTATAGCTGATCCCAGTTAACTATTGACTTACTGATTGCTTTGCCTTTGAGCCTTCTTTACAGAACAAATTGAAGTTCATAACAGGTGCTGACACCAATCTCATCTGTAATACAGTGATTCAGGATAAGAAACAATAGATCAATTTTTTCAGCTAGACTAATTCAAGCACAATCTGTTGCAAGGCAGAAACATGCAACTTTTATGACACTTTGAGAATCTCAGACTCAGTGAAACATACCTAGATTGGAGTCTGTTGTCAGAACTTGTCTAAGATCATGTACATTTTTTTTGACTGAATTATAACAAGATGAGAAAAATCAGCTTTATTGGCTTATTTCCTCTGTGTACATTTTTCAGTTTGTACTTACCCTTAATTCAGTGAGTTATACATACAGAATTTTCATGAAAGACTCTACATTTATAATTTTAAAACCACATTTCATGTAATTCTGGCTGCATTTCCTGCAGTTGCATTGGCAATTTACTCATCAATCTCTAATTTACATGAGGAAATATTTTTTCCTCTAATCTGGCCCGTAGAAGACATCTTGTCCTCCTGTGTGTAGCAGCTAGTTAGACTTGCAGCATATGGAATAGCTGAGAATTGAGATGTATATACGCAGTGGAGATCATATTAAAAGTTTGCAGGAAATGAGCTGTAAGTACTGTCTTTTCTCAGCCTCACTACTCCCAGCCTCATCCCTCAGCTTGGCTCTGTCCTACAGCAGGAATTATGTAACAATTTTAATTCTCCGTTTGGGCTTGGATGTCTGCCTTTGTAAGGATGCTGTGTCAATCTGATCTTTTCAACACATTGATTATCTCCTATGAATGCGTTTTCTCCAGTGCTTCAAAAACTTGATGGTAAATTAATTACCTTGTAAGAAGTGATTTATTTTGTTTAAGTCCACTACACTAAGATGCTGAGTTTTATCATGCATTACTAATACTCTTTCTCAGATCCTTTTCAGTGCATTACAGAGAAAACTACTATGGCACAAAGACAGCTGGATCCACACACCCCCTAACCCCCCAGTCTGTCTGGCTACATCTGTGTTTCTAAATAAAACAACACAGGAACCAGAGGCCCACTGGCATGATATTGCTTGCATCTTTACATCTAAACTCTTTATTATACAGAAGGCCACATACAGCTGTCTAATGGAAATAGCTTTTGGCCATGCTTGTCCCTGAGCCATAGCCACACACTGTTTAGAACAGTATTAGTTGACCTGGACAAAAACTTGATAGGGACAGTGATAATGATTAAATAGCATGGATGAATGTTGTTTGAGCTGGTGTTCATACCCAAGCCCTGAACCTGTCTAAAAAGTGATGATCTTTTTGCTTTTTTCCCTCTTGACTGTAATCACACATTTTTTCCTGTTTCTATAATGGACCTAGAGCACTGTAGCTCTAAGTTCATGCAATAACATACAGCTCTTGGTAAGGTGCAGTGCCAAGCTAAGTTGTATGAACGTTATCTGCACTTAATGTTAGAAAGTCAGCCTATCCTGTTACGAGTGGATTTTCTAGCTCTGCTCTCCATGGACTTAGTCATCTTGGTGTTGTGCTCTGTTACCTGGTTCAAAGCTGTCCTGTGTCATTGCTACCGTATGGTAATTCTGGGTTTGGTAGCTGCAGTTCATTCCTTTGTGAACCATTTTGGTGAAGAACTGAGGGTCAAAGAGCCTTCTTCAGCCAAAGTAATTTTATCAATTAAAATGCAGCACAGGGGAAAAAATTAATACATGATTTATGGGCCAAGCAAACAGACTTTCTGGCCATCCTCAAATGTCCAGGATATCTGCCTGAAATGCTCCTCACTTTTAGTCTAGACATAATTTCTTTTTTTTTTTGGCTTTGTTAATTATGAGACAGTTTGGCAAGCTAGTCTGAAGGTCAAGTCAGTGTCCTCAGAGCCTTTGGTTCGCAGTCCTGAAACATCTTACCTTCTCAGCAGTGTTCCTAGATCGTGACTTTATCTTCCAACTTGTACCCCCAACAACCCTCTTGATTTAACTTCAAATAGTTAGTAAATAACCCAGTGTTTAATGCAGTGTGCCCATATAGGTAATACCACCAAAGGGGAAAAAAATATCTGGGAAAACTATACAAAGCTACCCTTCTAGATTTGAGAAAAACTGCCCACAAGTCTTTGGATTTGCAGCACTGCATTGCTCATTATCCCTTCTCCCCTCACAACTAACCATTCAGAACAATCATCAAGAAAATGGGGGTTCATGTTCCCATCACATTCTTCCATAACCTTCATATAGTGCAGTATCTTCACTAGGAAGGTTAATTAAACACTCTTTTTCATGCCATATGTGCACTAAATCTGTGTTAAAACCACATAGCTTTGTGCTTTCACAACCAGCCCAGCCCATGCTTGCTTATTTCACTTTGGTTTGCACCAGAAAAAATTGGTTATTTTCTATCCCACTGTTAGCATGAAGAGGTTTGACACTGACATCAGTAAGGAAGAATAAGATCTTTTGTATCTTAGTGTACACACTAGACGTGTGTGCTATGGAAATTTGCCATAGATTTCTTTATGTTGGCAGGTAAAGAATAGCATATGGAGTTTACCATCCTTCCTTTCCACCCCCAATTAAAGTAATAGATAAGGATAAAGACATCTAGCTATGCGACTTGATTGAGGAAAGAATTCTACGCGAATATGGTCTAATGGTTTGGACACTAACTTGGAAATGATCTTACATAGAATCATACAATTGTTTGGGTTGGAAAAGACTTTTAAGATCATTGAGTCCAACCGTTAGCCTAACACTGCCAAGTCCACCACTAAACCATGTCCCTAAGCACCACATCTACACGTCTGTTCAATACCTCCAGGGATGATGACTCAACCGCTTCCCAGGGCAGACTGTTCCAATGCCTGACAACCCTTTCAGTAAAGAAATTTTTCCTAGTATCCAATCTAAACCTCCCCTGCTGCAACTTGAGGCCATTTCCTCTCGTCCTATCACTAGTTACTTGATAGAAGAGACCAGCACCCACCTCACTACAACCTCCTTTCAGGTGGTTGTAGAGAGAGATAAGGTCTCCCCTCAGCCTCCTTTTCTCCAGGCTAAACAACCCCAGTTCCCTCAGCTGCTCCTCATAAGACTTGTGCTCCAGGCCCCTCACCAGCTTCGTTGCCTTTCTCTGGACACAGTCCAGCACCTCAATGTCTTTCCTGTAGTGAGGGGCCCAAATCTGAACACAGTATTTGAGGTGTGACCTCACCACATGTTGATATCTAAGAACATTACTGCCCCAGTGAACTCAAATTTTAAATTTCTCAGTCTTAAAGGCAGTTGTAACACAGGTACAGGTAGTGATATTATGCAAATGGAGCTTGCATAAATATCTTAGATAAACCAAATGCAGAATGTCCTTTCATCTTTGATCACTGTCAGTTTTCTGTTAATAAAGTTATTGATATGTAACTCTCATGAGTTCTATAAATCATTCTCTGCTTAAGTGAAGTATGATGTAAAGGAATTCAAATGTCTGAAAAGTAGTTTATGTGCTACTAGGATACCTCACTGTGAAAAGGTAACGAGTTTGAATCTACCAGAATGAGCATATGTCTTTATGTTGGTAATGAGCCCAAACAGACAGTAATTAGTATTTATAGCCTTTCATTTATAAGTATAGTTACTAAACACTGAATACACTAAAATTCTAACATAAGCTCTGATAATGCCAGTTACCTAAACCACTTCAACCACAAGAGAGTTGTACTTTCAGAAAGGGGTATAAACACCTGTTGTCACCAGGAGACAAACAAATTACACATCATTAACACTGTTTATTCTTTTTCTGTGTAGTTTTTTAGAGTATACAATCAATTTTAGTCCATACTTTTCACCTTGTCTTTACAGTCATAGTAATATTTTAATCATGGTTGCAAGACCAGGGGAAAAAAAATAACTATGTAAAATGTAAATGCTGAGTTAAATAAGAAGAAAGAGCTGCAAGAAAAGAGATGCAACTTATTTTTATCCAGTCAGAAAATGCTTTGATGTCAAAAGCCTTTAAAGTTAAAATGCTTAGTATAGGCAACCCACTGAAAACCAGGTTTCTGTTTGGTGTAAGCAAGTTCAGGATCTTGAAAGGTGATGGTTATTGGTGTGCTTGCTTTGCTTTGATGTTGCAACATAGACTACGAGGTAAAAGGTATGGCTGGTTTTTCCCTATAGAGTCAGAGTTTTAGAAAGGAAAACTCAAATTCTGTCCGACGTCTAGCATAGCACCTTGAGTAGCAGTAACTCTGTGGGAAATATTTTCTGCCAGAATGAAACAAAGTTACATCAATCCAATTTGTGGCTAATACGAGGAAAGATTTATTCAAAGACCTCAAGTTATAATGGATTTATTGCTTCCTTTGGACACTTGTTGAAGTTGCTAATTATCTTCAGTATTAAGAGCATACATCTTATTTCCAGTCTAGAGACACCAGAGCTTGCCAGGCACATGACAGCTAAATGGACATGACCTCTAACATCATGGTTTCACCTTTGTACATGATTTTGAACTGCTGAATTCACCTCTTGCTGATAGCTTTTTTACCCCAGTATACAAATTTTCCCCTTGTGTAATCTATATAGCTTAGATGCTTCAATCAGAATTCTTAAAAATGCCTACGTTTACAAAACCTGTTTGGTTTCCAGATCTTCAAATGAGATCAAGCTGGGAATTTTCTTTATATGCAAGGAAATTTCCATTGATGAGTTAAGGGAATAAAGATAGTACTAATTGGTTGCATAACATTAAAATATCTGGAATGTACATGAAGGCTCAGACTGTTAATTAAGATAAATTGTGAAAATAGTCATACAGACTATAATTTCCATGTAGACTTTAAAAGCAAGAAAATTATCTTGGTGAAGGAGAAATATATGGTAATAAATTCATCTGAGTCTGATTCTGCTCTGATAATTCCAAATCACCTGCTAGTGGCACATCCTTTTTGGGTTCTCAGACTTCCTTCTGCCCCCAGTATCATGCCTCTGTTTTCTACACGGATAGTGATGGTCAATTCTAGAGGGTAATTCAGAAAACTTACTGTGAGCAATAATTATGTTAAAACTGGATAATTTGTTAAGAATCTACCATTCTCCCAGCCTATGTTTATAAACTCAGATCACATATATCCAAGTCATTTACACCTTACTTTCACTAACATTTTACTCATGAGTGGAAGGTACTCAGTGCCTTCAGACTGATTGTTAGGAAGTGACAATTGTGATTATTGTTGCTTTCATGTGTTTAGTAAACAAATGCTGAAAAATAGGTAATATATCACAAAACAGGATCAGAAAAATCCACGTGTTGTTAAGTCTAGCCCCCTGCATTTTTCCTGGCTCTGTTGTTACTTTCTCACCACTGATTTATCTCACCTGTTCTTCAGTTTCTCTAGGAATAGAGCTTCAACTACCTCCCTTGGAAATCTATTCCACCGACAAGCTGTTTTCACGAGGATATATTTCGATGCTTATGCAATTGCTAACCCTTCCCTAAGACTTGTATATCACCAATATGTTGTAATGACTCCTGACAAGACAAAGTTGTACAAACCCCACCGGCATTAGGGAGCTGCAGTACTAGATGGTGTTAGGATAAGAAAAAAAAAATCATGCATGTCTAGTTAAGCCTCACATGGTTCAGTGTAGATCTCATACTATTCTAAGTGCACTTAACAAATGCCCACCGGCTTACACATATCTACTCTTCTAACCGATATGCATTTATGCAGCTATTTCATCTGAGAGTCTCCAAGTGGTTCAGAAATTAAGCCTGACTGCATGCCTGTAAGACATATAGAAATGATACTGCTTTTAATGTACAGATGAGAAAGAAAAGCATGGGATAATGTTTCACACTGGTAAGGGAACAATTTAACTAAACTAAAAGAGATTTCAAGTAAGAGTGATTTTGTTGGGCTACTGAGGTTCCTGGGCTCAGTCTCTGCTCTCGTATCACACCACAGGAAGATACTGAGGTGGTAGATGCAGTGTCCCTCATCCTTCCCTTCTAGAGGCAATGGTGCTGTGATTCAGCTTCAGACATGTATGCCCTGTGCCTCATTAGGCCAGCTTGTGTTTCTGGGCCTGGCTTCTCCCTGCTGCTGTTCCTTGCCCGCTGAGTGAGGCCAGATCTCCCCAGTCTCCTCCCATACAAATTCACATCTCCAGGGTTGTTCTAGCCCTTCCATCTCCAGTATCATATAGTCCTTTCATATCCAGTATTTCCAACCTCTAACCCTTGTACCATCCCTGCTCCCTCATTTCCATCACATCCAATCTCACTCAAGCACTGTTCCAATATCTCAGTCCCCATTTAACATCTTCCACATCCTCCATGTCTGGATAGTATCACCCCAGCCTTCTCACCTTAGCACTCACTGTCCTCAGATCATACTATTCCGCCATCCTTGCCCATTCACCACTCTCCATAGCTGTTATTTTCGTACCCAAAGATCCTTTCAATTTCAATGTTATCCTACACAACTACAGCTATCAGTGACCATCATGACCACTTCATAGCCCCTTTAACTGCACTCTAAACTTCATCCAGCTGTAGTAACACTTAGGTCATTCAACTCCACCATAAACATTGTAAGACTATCCTGGTCAACCCCAAGTTATCCCTAATGACTGTGTCCACTCTCTCTCTCTTCATCATCTGCACTGCCAAACCCTAACTCTCAACACCATCTCTGTCACTTTCTTGAGCTTTCTTCACTCTCAGGAAGGCACATGGAATACTCTCTCAATAGTTACTTACACAAGAATCATAATTATGGTCTATCTATAATCTAAAGCTCATTGACTATGTCTCATAGCAAATGTGTGCCACTATAAAAATGCCTGTTACAGCTCTCTGTTTTGAGAGGTGAAGAAAATTGCTGATTTTCTCAGCTACATTCCATTCAAAGAGACAAGCTGAGCAATTCACTGGTTATTACACAGAAAAATGAGTTTCCTGGATCACAGTTTACCACTGCTGGAAAATTGATGATAGTGCATTAGTGGATTTTTTTTCTAAAGGTAAAATATATTTTGTGTTCAGCTGAAAGCTGAGGGAGAATCTTGTGCCATCACAGTATGTTTGCCACTTTTTTAGTATGTTCTTTCTAAACACCATCTTTTAGCTGCTGAAGGTGAAAGGCTACTTGGTCTTAGTCAGTAAATCTGAATGACTGTATATTTCAAAATGTTCAAAAATTTTTCAAAATGGATATTCAGTGCACACCCTCTTAATATTTGAAGATACACATTTTAGATATTTAGAACTGTAGACTTGCATGATTCAATTATCAATTAAATGTTTACTGTCTGTTCATCCACTTGAAAGAAAGGCCAAAATGAGTTGAGAAGCTGGATACTAACTTTATTTAGATCAGTATGTTCATTTCTCCAGGTGAACTACAGGGGAAAACAGACTCTATGAACTAGATAGCTAGGCACTAATTGCAAAAATACTTGACTAAAGAATGAACTGAATTTAGATGAGGGGGTTTGGGTCCATAATTGAGGAGCTGTACAGTGAGCTTGTCTCTTCCATTGAAAGCACTTTGTGTGATAACCTGTGGGTGGTCCATGGTGTACTGATTAAATTTATGCAGAAACCTTAATGTGGAACAGAAAGAAGAAGCTGTCATTGTGTTTTGCCATAAAAGATTGTATTAGCGGAAGAAGTAGTGCTTTCATATGTTGGCAATATAGGCAAATTCTTCAGCCAAACTCCGGGTGAACTCGGTGGCAACTTTACTAACTGACAACTGAGAAATGCAGTTGCATGCTGTCTCACTAACAAACACGTACTTATGAAATAAGGAAATCAGTCACTGTGGCAACCTTTGTTTAATCCCCTGAGGGTTCGTTAGTGTACAAGAATAAAACCACCATAGAAGTCATGCTTCTCTTGACGTATCTGTGCATTCCCATTTGCCCCATCGCTGATCATATGAGGAGAATAAACTGCACGACTGTTAGGCCAAGAATCCTTTTTCAGGACATCACAAATTAACTATTCACAGTGGATAGGTCCTGTGTTATGCTTTAAAGTCTATGAGTGCTCATTCCTGTATTTGTTGAAATCAGTAGCGAGCCTCCTTTTGATGTTGGTGATGCAATGAGAGCCCCAAGCACTGTACGTGAGCCATGTCATATGGAAAGCTGGAAACCTGAAGAACAACAGGGAGCAATAGAAGAAAGAAGTTATTTTGGGTTCAGAACATAATGTTTTTCATTAAGCTTCAATAAAACTCCTTTGTATTACAGGATTGCTGCATGGGTGAAAGGAATGAATTATTTTCTTTGATCCCTGTTTTTGAATCATTGACACTGCTAATCTGAATCTGCTACCATAACCATTACTCTTCACTGCCTGCTGCTCAGAATTTCTTTCCACTTGAGATTTTGCATACCTAGAGGTACCTGTCAACTAGCTAAATTTCACCTGCCTGACTTCCTGCTGGCCTTCCTTTTGGCCTGCTCATCATCTCCATCTGGCTCCACAGTAAAACAGGAGGTGAACTGAGACACAACATTTTGTAGTGAGCTTTTGTGTACAGTTCGCTTTCACTGGAACTAGGGTGGTTGCCAGATGTAGCTGGCAGCAGCCCTGTGCAGGCACAGCTTCTGTGGCTGAAAGGTACTTCTAGGGTGATTTTCCTCTATGGCTGAAAGGGTGGTTTGGAAGAGAGAGGATAAAAAGAAACAGATATTGAGGATGGAATTCAGCTGCATGAACACGATTCTGATTGCTACTGAAGCACCCTAGAGCATGCAGTGCACCTCCATGGGGAACACAGATATATTGCAAGAGCTACAGGGGACCCACTCCACTCTAGAACACTAATAGTCAAGCTGGATACTGCCTTTAGCTTAACATTGTGTTATGGGCAAAAAGGGAACATAGCTGATAAGCAGAGCCCCAGACTCAATATTGGTCTAACTAAAGTATTAGCTGATCTTCATTGAGAAGAAAGTGTGTGTGTGTGTGTGCGTGTGCTTGTGTGTATGTGGGGTGTCCCACCGTAACGTGTCACAGCTCCCATTCTTCACCAGAAGGAGTATGAAGGTGATGGCAGGGATTACTTCCTCCGCTTTTTTTTTTCCAGTGTTGCATCTAATTCAGGTTGTTTTATATGTTTTTAACACAATCTTCCTACTTGCTTTTTCCTCACTGAATTGCAGTTCCATATCATACTTGCTTTTTCATTTTCTTTGTTATCCCTGAAACTGGTTTTACCTGACCCACAGGGCTGTACTCACTCAAGGACCAATAATTGCTCACTGTGTTCATATTTTTATTCTAGGGTCATAGACAGTTCCTTCTACACAGGATATCTGCTTGTTTCTGCTATCTATTAATTGACACTAGGGGTTACACCACACAATTTTACAAAGCCAAACTAAAACTGAAACAAGTTCAGACAATTGTCAGCTGACTCCACACTACTGCTATCACAGATAAGACAAGCTAAAATCAACTCAAGCCAAGGCAAGGCTCTACACTGTTAGGCCAATAAAAAGACTGGTGCCTTTAATCAGTAATTACAAATCTATATGTACAGGGCTACAATTTCACAGTTACCAAAATAACACTATGAATCTACATTCAGGCAACTGCATCCTTCCCCATCCAGGAAATTAGCCTACCTAAAAGATCATGAAAAGGATGTGAACATGCCTCACTTGTGACAGGCAATCGTGCTTCTCTTTACAGTCCAGACTGTTGTGGGGAAGACAGCAATATGTTAGGCAGAAAAGTTTGGATTAGTGTGTTTTCTTCATAAAACTTGCATACACCTCAGTCTGTCAGTCTGATATCGTCCAGCTTGAATTCATACAGATAGATAAAAAGGACTTGTCAAAACCAGGCATGAATGATAAAACAACAGCAGGAATACAGAACATCCTTTTAAACAAATAACCCTGGAGGTGGCTGATCCTAACACTGATGATGATGTCTGAGAAGAGGAAGAGCAATCATCTTTGGAGAGGGAAAGAAGGAAAAGGTGCCAAATCCTGTCCAGCAGCTGAGGAACAGTTTGTGAAGATGTGCAGTTCACAAATAGCTGTTGAAACGAGAGGCAAATGGAAGATCCCATGGTTAAATCAGATCACTAAAAGCCTAGAGGGTTAAAAACTAGTAAAACATAAGTCTCAGTTTTTCCTCTGAATGCTGTATTCCTTTTAGCATTATGAATTTGCTTTTGTTCTGGAGAAACAGCCCCTACCGCTGTACATTGCCTTTGTCCACAAGTCTCAGAAAAGAAATTTTTTGTCTTTGCTGAAGTTAGAAGCTATTTGGAGAGAGTGGTTGAACTATGGGAGCTTGTGAATAAGGAGAAGCAGATGTGCAGAGAGGGCCCTTAGAGACTGTGTCAGAAAAGGCAGCTCTAGTTAAAAGCTGAAATAAAACCATGGTGGGTTCCCCACCGTCTTCTCTGACTTCCATGCTGGAAATACTACCAAGATCTTCATGCAGTCTAATTCTTTTTTCCCCTTATCTTGAAGACATCTTTATATTTAATTTAGCTTATATTTATATTTAATAGATTTTCACTTAAGCCCCAATTAAAAACTCTGTTGCGTATCTGCAGGTTGATAAATTCTAAATGAAAAAAGCAGTACTCAATTAGATAAATAAACAGGTTTATTTATTTTCTTGCACTACAGAAACAGCCTTTGATTTTCAAACTGCCAGCATTCTTCTTGAATCGAAAGCCTACTCAGGAAAACAGAATTGTCTTCAGTAACACTGCCATCTCCATATTCAGGGACTGGTATAATACTTCTTTGAACACTTCAAATTAAGTGCTAATTAGTATGAAAGGTCCACTGGCTGTATTGGAAGCGAGTAACATTTTATGGAGGATTTGAGAAGTTTAATTTCTATAGCAACAAGCATTGTAATAATGCTTTGATTTAGGATTCAATACCTTGACAGTTGACTTGTTTAAATATTATTAATAATTTTGTACTTTAGAAAAAAATGCATAATATCTGAAGATCTCAAAATACTGCTATTCTGGAAGGAAAGCAACAGTTCTTCAGGCATAAAACAATTTACTGCTTCTTCAAGGAAACACAGCACACAGGTGGCTGTCTCAGGAGAATGGAAATGTTGGACCTCCCCAGTGCCACTATTCCACGCCTTTTTCAGACCCAGTAGTTCACCATTGGTTTGGAACTAGCAAAATAAATAAGTATGAATACATAAACAATTTATTGGTGACGTTCTGAAGGCTTCATATAATCACCCTGAAAGCAGAGAATAGTTGAGGGTGAAACTTCTTTCCTTAGACTCTTTCATCATTGTGGAAATGAGGTTATTTTGTCAGTGGATATCCTTCAGTCCTTGTCTAC
>VYZV01011251.1:120434-132619 GCA_013401275.1 Pandion haliaetus | reverse complement strand
ATTGTACTACTCCATCAGTCTTTGAAAGTTCAAGTCCTGACAGCTGAAAAATTGTCACATCTAATTTTCTTGATCCTTGAATGACATTTTACTGCCTTCAATCAATCATGGATAAGCATAAAATCTGCTAGTATCTATGATAGTTAAAACAAATGGGTGTCCTTACCAGCCCTATGTACAACCCTACCACATGCCTTAGAAATATAATAGGTTTAGGGACCTCTGCACTAAGGAGCTATATGCTGAAGTAATAGTTTGTGTGCCCTTTTCCTCCCCCACAGGCAGTCCAAGCCTTTCACCCCAGCTATCCCAAGCCTGCCAGGCTCCTCCAAACAACATGACACTGATTTAATCAATATTCATTTATTTGTTTGTTGGTTTATGAGCCTTTCAGGTACACTTTGGCTGTGCTTTCTAGTTTTGCTCTGCAGCTACTGGACTAAGAACTTTTCTGTTCCAAAACAGAATGTATTTCTCCCTATAAATCACATGAATTCAGGACATAGGACTTTAAGAAAAACAAAATCAGTTGTGATTTGCACTAAATTGTGAGAGTTGCTAGCACGGTGAACCAGGCAGTTTTTTATATCTACCCTGTTAGCCCCACATCTGTGACAGTGATAAACAGGGGTACGTATGCTAACCTGATGTTGGAATTAGATTGAAAGAAAACATAGTGTTGATATTAGCCTCAAGGCTGTAGAAAGGAATAGGTTTACTCAAGACATTCTGTCAAGACATAGTTTATTAAAAATGTGATTAGTATCAGCCGCTAATAGGAGGGGGGTAGTGTGGAAAAACGTTACTTATGCTGCCAAATCTATTTACACCTATTTAGAAGTGTTACTGTAGTAAGTGACTTAGAAACAGTCACAGAATTTAATGCTGAGCCTTCAGGTTTCTTTGGAAGTAAATGAGAATATGTTTCAAATGGGAAAGCACCTTCAAAACATGAAGTGGAGAGCAAAAATTAATGAGTGACATTAATCCTGTTTTCCCTTGTAAAGAAGCATTTTCTTAAAAAATAGAAAGATTCTCTGTCTTAGTATAGTAAGGCAGTCTCTTACTATAGTAAGGCAAAGGCCTCTAAATAAAATTTAGTATCCAAATATTGTTTGTGTATTTTTGTCTTTTTCAAAGGAGTTTGGAGTGGTTTAAAAAGCTTTTTCATCAATGTTGTATCACAAGACCAGTGTTTATCTGATCCCAAGAAATGGTGTCCCTGAGAATGCCCAACAAATCTGAATAGCTATCATGTTAAGAAACAGTGAATTCACTATTTCTGATCCAATTAATTTTTAAGATAGAAATTTACACAATTAATTTATTAGAAATGATTATGCCTTTTTTGGAGGATACACATATTAACTAGACCTGCTTTAATCTGTATGCTCCTTAAAATAAGCTTTATCAAGAAGATTCAAAACCTGAGATAAGAGGAAATAAAGTCATGTTCAAGGCATTCAATATTTTCTACAGATAAGAGGAGAACTCATAAATTTGGTCACTGCTAACAGATTCTATTATAGAAATCAGTTACCATTTCACAAGAACTTCTGTCATCACTTACTGAATAAGTGAGTACAATCCTAAGATTTCAGCAGACTTGTAATTGGAATAACCAAATGTTATAGGATTTGTTTTTGTAAGATGTGGACTTCTTGCTTCTTTTGGACTGAGAACCTAATTGTGCTTTTCAGTAGAAAAATAAGTCCCCAACCTGATTCTAAAAATCTATGCCCTACTTTGTGAAAGAGCAGATCCAGATGCTTTCTTAGGCCTTTAAAGAGCCTATAAGCTCTTCTGTCATCCCTGTCTAACTCATGTGTCTGCACTATTGTTCTACACATACAGAATGTATTGCAATTTTCAGCACTTTGTGATCTTTGTCTTTGAGGAACATGAGCACTTCAGTGCAATGAACTAGTTTGTTGGTTATAAAAGCATGATGCAGTATTCTTTGAATCTCAGACTATGTATACTTATAAAAGTAAATCCTGTATTGTATCTAGAAATTCTAACCAGGTGAAGACCTCATCACGCCAGGTTTATCACAAGTCCATGTTCCTCTCATAGCACTTGACTATGGTTAGAATGTCTCCTGGCCCATGTCATCTTGTGAACCATGCCTGCCTGGAACATTGTTGCCTAACCTGAGAAAAACCATGTGAGAGACTGTGGTTACAGTTAAATTGTATAGTCAACAGCAGGCCCATGTTTGAGTCCATGCCTTAGCCCTATTTCACATACTGGTATAGAAAAGTTCAAATGAAAGGTGCTGAGGGAGACAAAACATTGCTTAGATGTAGAAATTTCAGTTCTAGAAATGAGTGTGAATGAAGAATTTGAAGAATGACAAAGCAGATTTTCTACAGAGAAGTTTCCAGACATGAAGCCATACACAGAACAATGAAGCCCTCAACGAACCAAAAAAGCAGGAAATAAAAAATTCTGATTTCACAATGATGGTGATCAAAAAACAGAGCAGGTTGCACAGAAAGATTGTGGATTCTCCATCCCTGATGATATTTAAAGGTTGACCAAACAGGGTCCTGACAATCCAAGTCTGGTTGGGACAGTCAACCACGTGACCTCCAGACATCTCTGCCAGTCTCAATTATCCACTGATTCTGTGAAACAAGGACTGGTATTACCAGTGGAACAAAGCTGAGACTTCTTCTACTGCTCTTTTACTTGGTTCCAAAGTCTAAAAATGTGGGTTGACACACTTGTAGACATACTCCAAATCCCGCCCCTCAACACCACAGATACAGTGCAGAGGGCAGTGACTGTGATGACCTTGTGGCAAATGAGACATTTGGCCTTACCTAATAACTCATAAAACAAGGCAGTTTGTGCTGTGGCGGCAACTATTGACTCTAAATCACAGTGTAGAAAAATGCATGTGCATAGTTTCTCTTTGAAAAGCTGAGTCACACCACGAAGGTGGCTTTTATGACTGTGTAGGATGTTAATTTTTCTGCCTTAATCAAGGCCCCGTGCTTTCTGCATCCTGCTGATGTATTCTGCTCTGATCTGCCCTCCAGTGTGTCTGCCTTTTGCTGTACTTACATGGTATAAGTCCTATGGTGACATTTCCTTTGCTGAATTTATGGTGGTACGCACTGTGGGATGTGTGCAAAGCTGCTTCTGAACTATGTGTTTGCCTCTTACACAAAATGCCACCTCTCATTTGATATGTTAATTTCAGAATCTAATGATGTTTTAATTAAAATAATTTGAGTTCATAATCATAGATCCTGATCCTCAAAAAGGAAGGAGGGTAATGATAGCAATTGAAACACAGTTATTCAATTCAGTATATATATATATATGTATATTCATGCATGAACTTTTCTTAATACAAATACTAGTTATGTTCTGGCTAATTAAAAACAATGAACGTTAGAAACTCCTGTAAGGGAGCTGAAAAAAGAATGTTCATATTTTTGTTTCTGAGAACATGGAAGGACAGGTTACCATTCTTCTGGAGCTCTTGAAGACTAACCAAGATAGAGTCTGGTCCATTTGTTTACTGAAGGTTTAAATAAGCTTGTGTCATGCTGACAATAAATGGATATTGATGACTCTGTGACCCTGATTCAGGAAAGTGTACTTCTCAGTTTCATTATAGATGAAGAGATGTGTGCAGTAATTAAACGTTTTGAAGAATTGGGATTTAATAACATAATTACTTTAAGATATAAAGTCCTGATTCAGCAGAGGTTTAAGTACAGGCTTTTTTTTTTTTAAGTTAGCTTATAGAAGAATAAAAACCTCATTATTTTATGTGTCTCCTGCTAAGAAGAAAAGAGATGAAAATATGATCAGAGAACACTCTTTCAGCTAGAAAATGTCTTTCTTCCAAATGAAGTTACCATTGCTGATTCTAGAGATCTGAGACCTTGATAAATATTTTAGGACTAAAGAAGAAAATTTACCATGCAGACTATGATCTGTATTATTAGCATCCTGCTGTCTGACCTGAATTGAGAAGCAAGGAGAATGATGATTGCCAACAGACCTCAAAACTTCCTAGCTTAAATGTGCCATGTCATGTGGAATTCACTGTATATAACTTGTATAAAAACCTGTAAGTCAAAATCTATTCAAAAGGTATTTTGATATACAGGTTTAGCATATTTTAGAAGTAAAAATAAGGGCTATCAGGCTGGACTATTTATTTTGCTTTTTTGGTCTTGGATTCTATGACTCTTCCTTGATACCTTCCCTACTGTATAGAACAGAACGCACTTGGTTATGATAAATACATAATGTATTCCGTACCGAAGCTATTGATCCCACACAAAATGAATAAGGTCTATACTTTCTTATGTTAAAGTATAAATCCTTTATGTCGTTGTCTCAATTGCCAGTGGTATTATATGGAAAATGAACAGTACTAGAACATCAGATAACTACTAAAATGATGATGTAAAGAAAAATGGCATACAAAAATAATATGAACTGCTTTAATAAGATCTAGTCAATGACCAAGGACTTCTGGACTACATTACCTACTAATAGAAACCTGCTGACAACAACTTAGAAACTCAGATGCAAGAAAATGCTGATTTCACCTTTAAGTGATAGCACTGAATTATTTAAACATAATTGCCTATCAGATTATGTGCAGAGTAGGTCTGATTTTTCTGCACAAGACTGAATATTTTAAAGCATTAATCATATCCCACTCAACCTCACTTGCAGCTGACTCCACTTCTCAGATATGTGGGGATTTGATCCTCCATGCCCTCTTGAATCATGCATGCTCATTTCTGCTGTGATGCACGTAGGATGGCATCCTTTGGTAAGGATAGCAGGTAGCTGGGTCTGAAGTCCTTTAAGGCCTGGTGACCCTGGTTTGGTGATGTGGGTGTGTAGATATCCCCCATAAGTTCTCTGTTCCCCACCTTCATAAAGATGAAAACTTTGCCTCCAGTGCACTGATTCCAGGCTTTGAGATTTCAGCCTGAGTTTCTTTTTTTACATTGTCAGTTTGTATTCTTTGCTATTCCAAGATGTTAAAATATGACTTGTTATTGGTGGCAAACCAGTAGGGGCATTTAACCACTAGACCTCTTTGTCTACAGCGTAGGAGTGGTTTCCACACCTAGGTGCTTTTGAACTAAGATTGCCTGCATAGGTCAGGCAGACCCTCTTGAATCCATGAAAAGGATTATATTCAGCAGCCTATGTTGTGCTGGCAGTGGTATCAGAGGACAGTTATAATAATTTCTGGCCTCAGAGACGTGTGAGTTCTCCTTGCTCTGTGCCTCAGAGGCTCACACTTGTGGGGTGCTGGGGGAGATGCTCCCTGCACCTTCCTTCTTGCACACCATCTGCTGCAGAGGTTACATGAGATATTTAAAGCCACCAGAATATTTCCTTCTCTGTTAATTTAGAAAACTAGAATTTGTAATAGTCCCTGCTCAGTTATTCAGCCACCAATGTTGCTGTGACCAGGGAGACTGAATGGTAGTGACAAGTTATTAGTGTGGAGCTATTGTGTTTCTGCAGCCATCCAGCAGAGAGAGAAACTGAATTTCAGTGTGTGCACAGAAACCCCAGTGGAAATGTTATGATTTTGCTTCTGTGTTCAGTAACCCAGAAAAGACCTAAAGGAAACCTTATCTGAGTGAAATTCAAAGGTAACAATGTTATAGGGGCCCAGAAATAATTAATATAAAAATTTTGTGTGCTTGATAGAGGATTTTTCATTTAATTAGATTGGTGGATAATGTTTTTGAATTAAAACTTAAAGAGCAAAAGAACTTACAGACCTGAAATTTGTCAGGAAAACCATGTAAATGTAGAGAGTAGTGAAGGATCCCTGACACAATAAGACTGAATAAAAAATAAAATTTCACCTTGTATTTTCACTCTTCTATGAATAAGGTGCAGTAAGATTTAATTATACTCATTCCTACAGTCTTGAGTTCTGTAAATACATACGTTGCTGCAGGAATCTCAGTAGCATGAGATGTTACTGAGAATGTAAGTCCATTCTTGGTTCTGACCATAAACAGTGTAGAAAAAAAATGAATTAATGATCTTCATGAAATTACTGCTTTGAAGGAATTCTTTGCATGCTTGAACCACAGCAGATTTTACTTGTTAACACCTCTTCCTCGTGATTCACAGGTAAAAACCTGACTGGAGTATTCATTTACTCTCCAGGAATACTACCTTAATGACAGATGTTTTAATGCTTGGAAGAAAAAATACAGGTTTAAAATGTGCTACTAGAAGCCACATGGAAAATGTGGCAGGGTATTAATTGAGAGATATTCTGGTAGCTTTTTACTGTGATGCATTAATTATTTTGAAAGAATCACATGTTTCATCATGGTTAAGACAAGAAAAAAGGGACAGTTAGGGACCAAAACTATTAGTGAATTTGGAGAATTTGAAGAATAATTTTGTTCTCTCCAAGTTAGAGAAATCCCAAAATATTAAAAGCTTTAAATTGTTTCTGTTTTATTATTACTGGGGGTTTTATATTATTATTATTATTGTTATTGTTGTTGGGTTTTTTTGGGAGGTTGTTTTTTATTTAATAGCATTTTTAGTAGCACTGTTAGGGAACCCAGTTGCCAGTGGAAGGGAAAGCACTCCAGGTATATCCTGACCACAGAAATAACCTGGATACCCATATTGTCAGAGCAACAGCATGTTTATTGTCATGCTCCAAGCTGTGGTCACCAGGAACAGGGCTGCCTGACTGTCACCTGTGAAAGGCCTTTGTCATATGATTCACTGTCTCTAACATTTGCTTTTTCCTCTGCAAATTTATTCCTCTTCACCACCCTCATACCTCTGTAACAAACAGCTTGTCCCTGTTTAGTCTTTCCACATTTGCCCTGATTTTGCTGACTTGATACCTTTATTTCATGTTTATGATATTGCTGCCTTGGTAATTTCTACTTTGGTCAGCAATTCTGTTAAACTAGTACCTCCTTTTCCATCCATAATGTCTCTCATTTCTACCACTTCCCATGTTGCTATCTTATTAGTGTAATCACAAAAGTCAGAGTTAATAATCTGCATACGCATTATTACTATTTTCCCACACACATTATTACTATTTTCCCACACACATTATTACCATTTTGCCACCTGTTACACCATGAAATGTCTTACTAGTGTAGCAACAGATCACAGCTGGCCATCTGCACCCATGTCCTAACAATCACAATGGACCAAAACTGTCAAAAAAAAAAAATTATGGAAAAATCTGTTTCCAACTTGGATCTAGCCAGTTGATCTGTCTACAACTTCAAGTACATGTAAAGGCACTGGCCTGTCTACCATTATAAACTCCCAGTCCTTAGGAAAAGCTGGGATATTATTAAGAAATAAGGGCATTCTAATTTCAGAAAGTTTCTCATGGCCTTTGTAGCATTAAAAAACACTTCCAGGGACACTTCAGTCTAAGCATACACAAAGGCAGCCTTAATTTTCTTTAGCCATCACCCCTCTCTGGAAAAAGGTTTTGGCTTTTTTATTTCCCCTTATTCTAGAATAAGCCTCCTTGAGTGTGATATATTGTTTATCCCAGATGTTCCTTTCTAAGTATATTAATATTGTGGATGGGGAAGGCTATAGAGATATTCATTAAGGATATAGAGAGGTAGGCAGCCAAATTTATACAAGATTTCACAGATTTCTTCCATATCTGGCGAATTGTAAGATCAACTTGCAGTTGCGTCTTCAACAAAAGAAGAAAAACTATCCCTTCTTGGATATACATCAGGTTGAGAAGCCCCACCTTACTGTAGCTCTTTAAGGATAATATGGATAAGCCACGTGCAGTCAGGAACAGGAAATATTCTGCAAAAATTAATCGCAGGCCATAGAGAGGGATTTAGGAGGCTGTTGGGTCCTCTGCAAAGCAGCTGGTGAAGGTACCAAGCTGCCCAATGTACTGCCTCAAGCTGCTGAGATCAACCCAGCACTCTGAGGGAGGAGAAGTCCCCTTTTAGGGAGCTTTGACAGCTACCAGGAATGGGAAGGTGCCAGCCTCCATACATTAAAGCTGACTAGTTCCAAAAAAATAGAGCTTTCCAGAAGACAACTAGGAGAAATCTCTAGTGTCAGGCAAAATCAGAGAGGGAAGTGGGGAAGAGAGTCCTGTTGCTTCCATACAAAAGGTGGCTGAAACAGTCTATTCACAATAAGGTGGCTCAATTTTTAAACACTGTCATGGAAGAAAAAAGTCTGAATAACCTTACTTGGTGCACATAACTTTTAGGTTCCTAATCCACCGCAAAAGTGTGGGGTATTTGTTTCTTTGTTTGCTTGTTTGTTTTCTCTCATACACTGTATTGGGGCTTTTTGGTGGGTTGGTTGCATTTTTTTTTGGTTTGGTTTGGATTTTTTTGTTTGCTTTTGGGTTTGTTTTTTTCTGGTACAACAAGCAGCACAAGCTTTTCATCTAAGCCTCTTTAGCATTTTACAATGAAGTAAATTTTTCAAATAATAAGGGCAGAAAAAAAGAGAGAGAGATACATGTTTAGCCACTGAATGAAATGGAATAAAATAAATTGTTCCTTGGCTAATCACCATATTGATT
Source organism: Pandion haliaetus (assembly GCA_013401275.1). Lineage (NCBI taxonomy): Eukaryota > Metazoa > Chordata > Aves > Accipitriformes > Pandionidae > Pandion > Pandion haliaetus. Next base: position 124,044 of record VYZV01011251.1, on the reverse strand, counting down.
TTTAACATTGTGCACCATCAACAAGGGATAAGGAATAAGAGAAAGGGGATACTTAGGTATTCAAGAATTCTAGTTGTAATCTTTCACAAGATATATAGAAAGTAGCATCCTGGAAGGGAGACTTGCATTTATTAAGTAATAACTGATTGGAGACTGATAAATTATCTTTATCATTTGTGCAAAGAAGAATAACATAAGAGAACAATGGTTTATTCATTTGGGCTTAGAAACGCAGCTTAAAAATAGAATCTGTCAAAACAGGTACAAATAGGGGATGCAGAGATTTTGGAAGGTGCCCACAAGCCAGCTATGTTTGTATAACATTTTGATTAGCTTGGAGTAGCTTGAAGCAACTCTACTAAATCCTTACAAATGTCTGGATGTTGGTAGAAAAAGCTATACTGTAGAGCTTAATTGACCTGCTACAGCATACAGACATAACTTGGTGTGGGTTAAAGTGCCTGATAATTTATTTTTTTTTCCTTAGGACAAAAGGTTATCAGTTCAGGGGTTTTTAATTCAACGTTTGTTTTCCTGTTATTGTCTGGAAAGAACTAAAGTTCTGTTTATATTCTTGCGTTATAACATTTTTTGCTGATGAACCTGAAATTTGTGATCCAAACTGTCCCCCAAAGAAGATACATGAATTAGTAATGATTTCCCATCACTATGTGTATGGACATTGTAAATGAAATGTTAAAATAAAGCCTGATCAGATTATCAACTATGATTTGCAATGTCTCCACAATCTTTACCCTTTCTGGAAGAAAAAAATAAAATAAAACTGTAAAAAGCTGATTAAGTAAAGCTCGCGTTTAACTAGGGCTGTTTAGCCCTGTTTGATCCTGTTAAAGTTGCTATGGTAGAGCAAGCAGTCCACTTCAGGACAAGGGGTAACATTCCCCATAGTACTCACACATACTGATACACATTCACAGCTTACTATACTATGAAGAAAAACAAAAAGCACTGAGAAAAAAATAGAAAGTTACTGCTTTTCTGCACTGACTCAATGCACTCAATAGCTGTGGGGAATTGTGGGAGATTTCATGTTGCTTATCTCTCTCATTTATCAACAGTGTGAAATTGAATGTGTGCAATCGCCATCCTTGGAGATGTTCAAAAGCTATCTGGACATGGTCCTGGCCAACTGGTTCTAGGTGGCCCTGCTTGAGCAGGGGGGTTGGATAAGATGATCTCCAGAGGTCTCTTCCAACCTCAACCATTCTGTGATTGTGTGACATTATATTCTGGTGAGTCAGAACTGTATCAGTGTATTTCAACTGTAGACAAAGTCTGGACAGCAACAGACCTGTGCCCACTACATTGCCTCTTGTGTCTCCTACATCACCACCTGTGTTTCCTACATTGCCAGGCTGTTTGCCCCTACTTTGACCTCAAAGATGTACCATGAGATGCAGAAGGAATAGTACGCTACCTGTTATGTGAGGTCTTTAATTCATGTCTCCTAACAACAATGAAGTGCAAGTTTCTTTACAGTTTGCAAGTAGCCCTGGAAAGGCCAGCAGGGTTTGCCAATGACCGTGACCATGGATCTTGTGATAAATGAACAGATGCTTGTAACAACAGCTCTGATGAGCTGTACAAAGACCCGTTACTTTAGGGTTATATGCAGTGAATAATATGCAATGATCACTTTTTGGGCTGACACAGGGAAGAAGGCTTCACTAACTTGAAGTCTGAGCTAAAGAATTCTGTCTGGATTGATCTGCAATATGGACAGAAAAAAGCTTCATTTTCTAGACTGAGCAAAGTACAGAATGTGACACATTTATCAAATAGTTACAGCATTCTCTCAAACTATTTCCATCTGGTGTTTCTTAGACCTGAAGCAGGTTTGGTGGCATGAAAGGAAAAAGGAAAGAGGAAAGACGAAGGAGGAAAAAAGGAAAAGAAAGGGAAAGAGAAAAACAAAGCAAAAGCAAGAAAAGGGGAGAGGGAAAGGGGAAAGGAAAGGTGATGTAGTTTAACCTCAGCTAGCAACTAAGCACCACACAGCCACTCACTCATTCCCCACACCCTGTGGTGGGATGGAGCAGAGAATTGGAAAGTAAAACTGAGAAAACTCATGGGCTGAGATAAAAACAGTTAGTATTGGGTTTGCATAGCCAGGTTTTGGTAGCGGGGAGAGGGTTATAGGGGTGGCTTCTGTGAGAAATTGCTAAAAGCTTCCCCCATGTCTGACAAAGCCAATGCCAGCCAGCTCCAAGACAGACCCACCACTGGCCAAGGCCAAGCCCATCAGCGATGGGGAGTTAAGAAGGGGAAAAGTTGCTGCACAACAGAAACTGCAGCCGGAGAGAGGAGTGAGAACATGTAAGAGAAACAACCCTGCAGACGCCCAGGTCAGTGAAGAAGGAGGGGGAGGGGGTGCTCCAGGCGCCAGAGCAGAGATTCCCCTGCAGCCCCTGGGGAAGACCATGGTGAGGCAGTCTGTCCCCCTGCAGCCCATGGAGGTCCATGATGGAGCAGATATCTACCTGCAGCCCGGGGAGGACGCTACACCAGAGCAGGGGGATGCGCGAAGAAGGCTGTGACCCCATAGGAAGCCTGCGCTGGAGCAGGCTCCTGGCAGGACATGTGGCCCCATGGAGAGAGGAGCCCACGGTGGAGCAGGTTTTCTGGCAGGACTTGTGACCCCGTGGGGGACCCATGCTGGAGCAGTCTGTGCCTGAAGGACTGCAGCCCGTGGAAGGGACCCACACTGGAGCAGTTCATGAAGAACTGCAGCTTGTAGGAAGGACCCACATTGGAGAAGTTCATGGAGGACTGTCTCTCATGGGAGGGACCCCATGGTGGAGCAGGGGACGAGTGATGAGTCCTGCCCCTGGGGCAGAAGGAGCAGCAGAGACAACATGTGATGAACTGACCATAACTCCCATTCCCTGTCCCCCTGCGCCACTTTGGGGAGAGGAGGTAGAGAAAATTGGGAGTGAAGTTGAGCCAGGAAGGAGGGAGGGGGGGGGGAAGGTGTTCTAAGATTTAGGTTTTATTTCTCATTACCCTATTCTGATTTGATTTGTAATAAATTAAATTAGTTTTCCCTGAGCTGAGTCTGTTTTCCTGTGATGGTAACTGGTGAGTGATCTCTCCTTGTCCTTGTCTTGACCCATGAGCCTTTTGTTATATTTTCTCTCCCGTGTCCAGCTGAGGAGGGGAAGTGATAGAGCAGCTTTGGTGGACACCTGGCATCCAGCCAGGGTCAACCCACCACAAAGTTTAACAATAATAATAAAAAGGAAATACTAGTAATAATAATTATAATAATAAAAATAAGATTGTAAGAAAAAGATGGGGGAAATGTAAATAAAATAACAAAGAGAGAGAAAAATAAAATCCAAGAAAGACTAGTGATGAAAATGAAAACATTTGCTCACCACCAACTAATGATGCCCAGCCAGTCCTGGAGCAGAGGCCCCCCCAGCCAACATTCCCCTTAGTTTTATTGCTGAGCATGACATCTGTTATGGGTTTGTGTGGCGCGGTTTTCCCTTGGTGGCAGGGGAGGGGGGCTACAGAGGCGGCCCCTTTAAGAAGTTGCTGGAAGAATTCGCTGCCCCAAAATGTCAGACCCGCGCGCCAAAATGTC
>VYZV01011251.1:91255-114081 GCA_013401275.1 Pandion haliaetus | reverse complement strand
AATGTTCTGCCTCCTCAGAAGAAAGCGATCTGAACCTCCCTGACTGCCCCATCAGATGCCGTGGTGCAAGTCTGTCACATAAAACAGCATTATGCTTCCAAACTTACCCACAGTAATCAGATCTGATTAATTATTTTAGGAACGTGTTCTGAATAGAATAATATCTGTTTAAGTTTTCTTTACATCAAGCCCTTCAAAGTTCAGTACTAATATATAAAAATGCAGCTTGTTTACAGATTTTTCCTGATAATTTTATTGACATCACTCTATTACTGTTTAAACTAGAAAAAATATGAAGTCTTCTGAGCAAAGTGGAAAAAAACCTGTCAACAGCTACCATCTGTCATTTATGTATTGCACTGTGTTTAATTATGGAAATGCTCACTTAACTGGCAATTGTCTGACATGAAGTACCCCCAAATTTATTTGGTTTATTTAAAAGCTGCATGCTGTGCTCTCTGATGTCCTAAAACTCAGAATGGGTGGTGATGTTAGTGTGTGTAATGCCAGTCTTTATTACCCTTGTTGTAATTTCCCCAATAAGAATCTTAAAATTGCTAGCTAAAATACAATGAATTGAATTAGTTCATTTTGGAAAACAACAAGCCTATCAGAAGTGCTTTAAGTGAACATTCTGCAAACATGATTACCTTTTATAAATTAATGTTTTGTTTTCATTATTAAGTCTTTTGTAATATGTATTTATGATCTTGTATTGTCAGATTAATCTAGTAGGTTGGCAGATGTGGAGGAAAATGAAAGCTTTGCTGAACTTCTAAATAACTTTGTTTTAGCTAGTCTAGTTCTTTTGTTTATATGTAAATAGTACCTTTTTTTGACTGGTAATTTGATTCAAATACAACCAAGAAACAAATAATGGCTTCATATAAAGTACCTGGTACATTAGTTTCTATGTACTGATTGTTAGCATATTTCCACATAACTTTCTACACAAACTGAGGAAAAGACATAGTGCTTTAACTAACACTGAAGTATTCCATTTCAAAAAGGTAAATAAAATATTTGTGTCTTTCACAGGGATTATCATGGTTTATGGTTAGCATGTCACGTTCCTATGTTGAAGGTTTCAGCAGGATCTGTAAATGCCACAGCACAGAACTATCCTTTATACAAATATGATTTCATAGAACTTCGATCTGCCTAATCTGTTCTAATTATCCAAACTATTTCTGGGACTATCAACAATGAAGTACCTAGAAATCAGCACTAAAATCATGATTTTTGTCTTGCAGTATTACTGAAATTATTCACACCAACAGACAGGATCTGAGAGAACAATGCAAATAGGACAATTGACCAGCAGATCTTTCTTATTCTTCTAGGGCATTCAAGCAGAAAACTGAAGGTGCATCAGTTAGTTGTGGTTTACTGGGGCAATAGGCTAAGGTAATTTTACTCCTCTCCCCTTCCTATCCAAAGCTGTAGTGTCTGCTCCCAAAGCACACAGTGGTACCAGAGGTGCACAATCCTGATTCCTTCCCTCATTTGGGCTGGGTCTGTGTCCCACGAGAGATGTTGTGAAAGGAATTAGTATAGTTCATAGTCAGGGGAAGACAAGACAGGAAACATCATGTTGCTTCCCAGAAGAGCAATTTGAAGAACGTGAGGAGAGCTCCCTTAATCTTGCAGCAGACCTCATTCCTAGTAAGAGTAGTAGTACAATTAGAGTTATTACTAGATTTATGAGCAAGATTAATTTTATTTCGCTCTAGTCAGGTACAAACAAATGTAGTTGTGTGTGATTCACTCAAGCTAGCTGAAAAGGGTTTTGACAGAGTTAGGGTGACATTTAGATTATATGGCCTTTTCATTCACTTATTGGTTAGTGCATAATTATGTCCTGGACAGAATGGCTGACTTTTTTTCTGTCTTTTTTTTTCTTTTTTTTTTTGTTTTGTTTTGTTTTGTTTTCCTTTATTTGGTCTTGGTTGTTGCTTTTTTCTAGCTTGATGGACCTACATATTGTTCTTCAGGGCATAGGGGTAATCTGAAAGAGTAGAAAAAAGGAGTGCTCTGATACTGAGTTGAATGAAATGCCTCTTGAAAATTGTGTATGTTTGTTTGTTTCTTTCCATGAAAAAACTTTTAGAAAAAAATAAAATACAATCATAAAACAAAATCCATAATAACTTTTTTCATATACTTTTACTTGTTTTACAGAATTTCAATGCTATGTCAATAGTAGAAGAGTAAAATGATGTCACATCACTTCAGAATATCATGACTTGTCATATTCTTCACAACTTTTCTTACACTCTTTCAAGACATTTTGACCTTTGTGCATGATATGAATATCAACTCAAAATCTGATATAAAATTATGCATTATTTTGCTCTACTACTATTTACACATTGTGAAATTACATGAAAAAAATACAACATAAATCCATGCCAGAAACATATCTTAAACCTGAAGTTTCATTTGAAGTATTTTTTTCAAAGTAACTACTTCTGAAAAGTTTTCAAAATTTTCATTTTATAGTAAGTTCTGAACTTTCTGTTTCCATTTCAGCATGAAAAGTGTTGAAATGTTTAAATGTTGGTTTTAAAATTGGCTACCTAAGTGTTGGCCATCTCTTTCTGTTACAGTCTCTGGGTTTCACAAGTAGTTCCTTTAGTGAAGCAATATTGTTTTTCCACATTTCCAGGTTTCTCTTACATTGTTTTAGTATAATAAAACCATTTTAGAGTCCGATCATTTCCCATTGAAACTTTCCTATTAACCTTAAAAGGCTCAGTATCTTAATAACCGATGGTATGGATATTTTAATGATGGATAGTTTAAATTCTCAGTGTTATTCCTACTTATTTGTATATTGCTGGGAGTGTATGCATCTGCAGATTCTCCCAAGATTTGTGCAAAATCAAAGGAAATTATGTGAACCCCATAGAAATTAGAAACAGAGTTTCTGAAAGCAGGAGTGTGATAAGAAGCAAGAATCCAAAAAGTCTATAGCAGTTACTTTTTCTCTGATGAATTGGTTAGCTTTGTTGTTTTATGACAATCACAAAGAAACAGGAGAGGAACAAAATACATCGATTTTTGTTTCATAACATTTCAGAAAGAATGTAGATAAAAACATGACTGCAAATTGAAGTGTGAAAGTGATAATCTGATTTTCTCTTTAATGTGAACATTTAGGTCTGTTGTTTTATGGCCTATATAAGGATTGTCCCAGCTGGAGGAAAGCTTAATGCAGATGTAAGCTACCTTTAGAAAAACAAAGAAACAAACAAACAACTAAGTGTTTCCAATGTCCTGGAATGTTATTACCTCTTTGAACTTCCAACTGGACCACACTTATTTTTATTTTAAAGATCCCTACATTATACCTTTCATCAAAGACAATCTATGTAATTACTATTTCCAAGCAGCAGATCAGTACAGATTGTGTGGTGGTTTTGGTCCTTTTTCAGTCTTTGCTCTAAATTTTTAAAATTATTATCTTGAAATAAGAAAACATAGTCAAAATGTTTCCAAATCATTTCACTACAAATCACTGATTTTTGTTCTGAATATAATTTGGTATATTTTAGGACAAAGAGTCTTCAGAATAGCTCATCTAGCTTCTTTTTAACACAGCCTATGAATTTCATTGAGTACCCTGATGCATTGACTAAGTTGTACCTGATTTTGTGAGTTGAAGACATCCATAGTTGGTTGATTCAGCTGTGCTCTTGTTCTGTATGTTGATCAGCCTAATCATAGAGAAACTCTTACTTCCAGTTCCAAGTTTCTAGCATAAATAGACATTTAACACCTGATGGTTTCCCTCCTTTAAAACAGCATGGTCCAGCTGCCAGCATGTAGGCTAGATCAAGACAGAAATCTACTCCCATGTGGTCTGCTGTTACACTAAACCACCCTATAGATAAAAATCTCTTATTTCTGTGGACATCTTCCTAACATCCTTACATCATACTAACATCAGCCACTGTTATGCATCATAATCAAGTCACCTTGTTCTTGTTTCTCACAAACTAAAGAGATTAAGCTTCATTAGTCTGGAATACAAGGCATTTTCTTTGGCCTTTGAAAAAGTTCTGTGGGTTTTTACCCACACTTTTGCCAAAAACAAGAATACTAGGATATTTCACTATGTAGAAATGAATTGTCCATCTCTTCTAATATTGAAGCAACAGGGTATATGAATGCTGTGACGTTGTTCTGCCTATAACAGGGAAGTTTTATCCCATTGGAAGATTTTCTTCCTAATGGTGATGACAGACCAGATTCATCCAACCTTCTCTAGTTTTTCCTGCACTGTCATTTACAAGACGGTTTTAATTTGCACTTAATCTGCAACAACCTGCATCTTATGATCTTTATTGACTGTCGTGGTTTAACCCTAGCCAGCAACTAAGCACCATGCAGCCGCTCACTCACTTCTCCCCCCACCCCCCACCGTGGATGGGGCAGAAAATCGGAAAAAAGAAGTAAAACTCGTCGGTTGAGATAAGAACGGTTTAATAGAACAGAAAAGAAGAAGCTAATAATGATAATGGCAACACTAATAAAAATACAACAGTAATAATAAAAGGATTGGAATATACAAATTATGCACAATGCAATTGCTCACCACCCACCAATCAACACCCAGTTAGTCCCCAAGTGGCGATCCCCACCCCAGCTTATATACTAGATGTGACATCACATGGCATGGAATACCCCGTTGACCACTTTGGGTCAGCTGCCCTGGCTGTGTTCCCTCCCAGCTTCTTGTGCCCCTCCAGCCTTCTTGCTGGCTGGGCATGAGAAGCTGAAAAATCCTTGACTTTAGACTAAACACTACTTCGCAACAACTGAAAACATCCGTGTGTTATCAACATTCTTCTCATACCTAGCTCAAAAACATAGCACTATACCAGCTACTAGGAAGACAATTAGCTCTATCCCAGTTGAAACCGGGACACTGACCTAGAAAAACATACATCTCTTGGCAATTGTGGAAGCTGGGGATCTTCATAGCTGTAGAATAAACCTTAAATTGCTGTGAAGATTAGGCTAAAAATTCAAGTTTCTCATTGGAACCTGTCTGAGAACCAGCAGAATCAGACCAGTCACAGCCCGAGGCTTTCAAACTAACCCTGAACACAAGATGGCATTCTGCATTACATCTCTAGCCTACTAGGTTCTCTATCAAGTCACTTGCAAGTCACCTTTAAACCTACTAAGTCAAGAAATTTCCAAATTAAAACTTAAGTTCCATCCTTAAATCACCCTTATAATATCAACATATTGTTATATGTACAATGGTTATCCGGCTGGTGGACATGTTTGCACTATTAATATATAAAAAGATCAGGTCAGGACAGCATGTCAGCCATAAATCCTAATTTACTTGATTATGTCTGCCTAAGTCAGGCCACAGTATGGACATTTATTTCAGCTTGAGTCCCTCATTATCTGCCACAGGTACATTGTGTCAGTGTAGATGAGGGGGGCTTAAAACCAACTTTAAACAGAACATGAGCATTTTGAAAAATGTCCTTCATTTGGTAGTTGTAGAGTCACTTAGCTTCTCCCTCTTGAGAAAGACCTTTCTCTCCTGAACCAGGACATATTTGTACCACAAGTCATGCCTGGCTGAGTGCCTCTCTGACAGAACCCTAATTTGAAACCTGGTAGCAAGTGTTCTCTGTGCACCTTCTTCTATCCTAACACAGGAGAAAATTGGCCCTCTCAACTAGAGCAAACAAGGTCAGGCAAAGCCTGCTGCTGACTTGCATGAGATAATCTGCTGCAAAAATGCATTTTCTCTCCAAGTCAAATGTACAACATGAAGTTTGGTTGGTTTTATTAAACTAACTGTTTACACACTCTCAGCCTGTGTAAGACTGACATTAATATTTTCTAAAATAGGGAAGTGTTCTTATGGAATAGTGATTGATTGACAATTCTGGAGAATATAAATTTATATATAAGAACAGAATAGATACAATAAGTGAAAATCAGTATGTGTATCCCTCCCAGAATATGTCATCTTTGAGTGTGGGCAAGAAGAAATCATTTAGAGATGATAACCATTTGATTTTTCAGTCTTTGGCCTGAAGCTGCTAACATGTATGTATGTATACAAATGACAGGCCAAATGTAGTGGTGACATCTCCTGAGAATGACTTATCTTCAATAAAACAACAGACTGTTACCAGATAATAATGACTCTGAATTGTTGCACCTGAAATTGATGTCTGGCTGCCCAGGAGGAATAAGACTTTGATTTGTTTGCCATTCACAGGATTAGAATATTAAAGAAAAAGAAAAAATTGGCAAAGCAATACAAAGTATGTACAATAAGTATGATGAGATAAAAATTAAATCTTATGGTAATTTTATTGCCTGAAATTGTTTGAGTACCTTCCTGTAACCTTCTTTAGGCATATCTTTTACAGCATCAACCAACAAACTAGATCTATATCTAGATCTATATGTAGGCACAATGTTGTTCTAAGAACTGTTGTTTACAGATTCATTTAGCTTTGGGTTCATTTTGTTTGAATAGTTATTCGTAACAGTAACTCCAGGCAGAGCGAGGACTATGAAACCAAGAAAAAATGGGTTTATCTTTTTGTTGAAACATATTCTGATCTCACATGTATCAGAATATCACCATTATAGCACCAATAGCTTTCCAGTGGAAAGAAATGTGTTTGTTAAAGTTCTTGTGATTATTCCTATAAACCTTTTTGAAGAATAACAGTGTAATTATTTCATTCTTCAGTTTGTTATAGTTAAAAGAAATAAGAATTTCTGCACAAGATGGGTTTGAATTCTGTATATAAATTTACAGTTAGCAGCACAGTTCACTCCTTTAGTAAAGTGGCACCTCTGTTAAGCAGAAGCTGCTACAGATCCTTATGTAGCTGATGTTACAGGGATTGCTGTGAAAACTTAACACAGGTGTCAGGGATTCCTTGTTGTTGTGGTTTCAGCCCAGCCTGTAACAAAGCATCACGCAGCTGCTCACTCACTCCTACCCGCCGGCCCAGTGGGATGAGGAGGAGAAAATATAAAGAAATGCTCATGGGTCGAGACAAGGACTGGGAGGGATCACTCCCCACTTATGGTCACGGGCAAAAGACAGGCTCAACTTGGGGAAGAAACAAAATCAATTTAATTTACTACCAATCTAATCAAAACCAAGGGTATTAGGAAGGAAAATCAAACATCAGAACATCTTCCCCCCCCACCCCTCCCGCCTTCCCAGCTCAGCTCCATTCCCAGTGCTTTCTACCTCCTCCCCCCAGCGGCGCAGGGGAACAGGGGATGGGGGTTAGGTCAGCTCCCCACACCTTGTCTCTGCCGCTCCTTACTCCTCAGGGGGAAGATTCCTCACTCGTTCCCTGCTCCACCGTGGGATCCCTCCCACGGGAGACAGTCCTTCACCAACTTCTCCAACGTGGGTCCTTTCTGCAGGCTGCAGTTCCTCACAAACTTCCCTGGTGCGGGTCCTCTCCGCGGGCCGATCTCCAGTCACACACTGCTCCAGTGCAGGCTTTCCCATGGAGTCACGGCCATCTTGGGGGGCCTCTGCTGCCCCGCTCCCCTCCCTGGGCTGCAGGGGGACAGCCTGCCTTCTCACCACGGGCTGCAGGGCCATCAGCCTCCTCAGGCGCCCCTCCTCCCCCTCCTTCTTCTCTGACCTCAGTATCTGCAGAGGGGTTCATCTCACATTCCAACCCCCACACTGCCGGTTCCCCTTCTTAAATATGTTCTCCCAGAGGCACTACCACCTTTGCTGGCTAGAGGCAGGTCCAGCTTGGAGCCGGGCAAGCTTCTAGAAGCTTCTCACAGGAGCCACCCCTGCGGCCCCCTCTCCCACTACCAAAAAAACACGCCACACAAACCCATAACACTTATGTTCACCCATTTTTAAAGCTCCAGGGATCCCCTTGTGACAACGTTAGATAAAGGTATCTACATGGTAGACACCTGAAGTTAAATTAAATAATCCCACTTTGCATGTCCATTTGTATCTCCTATTCTGTGTTAAGTAATCAGTGAATGAGTCACACAAGTTGCTCTTCATTTGCGTGAGCTAAACAGATTGATCTCTTCCACTCTTTCACTATATGACATGTTTTCTAATTATTTTGATGGTTTTTATCTGAATGATTATCAATCTATCATTCTCCTTGTTGTTTTTTACAAAATTAGTCTAACAGTAGCAGTTATATGATAGCTATACACATAGATAAGGTCACCCTTTATTCTGCTTCAATCTACCTCAGTTTATGTAGAGCCTTTTGAACATACCATTGTCCAGCAACCTATGCTCAGCTAATGAATTATTTTAAGTCCTTTTCAGGAGTCACTGATTGTCTGAACAGAGATTTCCATTCTATAAATACAGCATTCCTTTTCTGTTCCTAGACATATAACTTCACATTTGGCTATATTCAAACACTTCACTAGTTTATGGCCAACTTGCTGAATCATCCAGGATGTTCCGTAACTTTGGTCTATTTTTGTTTATATTTTGCAGTTCGTCTGTCTTCATGCTGGTTTTGGAATTGATTAACACATCTTAATTTTTCTCCAGGCCTTTAATAGGAAAGTTAAATGCCAGAAGGTCTAGGATTACTCCCTGCAGGATCTGGCTACATTACATTCCTTAATTCCCCTTTTATATGATTCAGAAACTATCAGTCAATTCTTAATGTGATGTTTAATTTCTGTAAATACTGTTTTTTCAAGTTTCTTAATTAAAATATTGTCAATTACTAGGTTGAAATTAATCTTATCGACACTATTAACTTTATCAGACAAACTTCTAATTTAATTTTTAAAATCATGTTGGTTTGATAGCACCAATTTTTCATACACCATTAATGATGCTACTCAGTTGATTTCTTTTTAGTTGGTTAAACTTTGTGTTTTCTTTGGTTAGGATTTTTATTGTTAGATATGCCTATTCTGCCATCTTAATATTGACTCAGCCAAATGCTACTGGTTTAAAAACAGACCATATGGGAAACTGTTTGGAAACAGACAAAATAAGAAAGCCTGAAATGTTCTTCAGCTGCAATAGGCAGAGTGAGCAGTCCCTTCCACTTCTTAGAAAACAAGATCTGCTACTAAAAAGAAAATTAATGTCAATAAATTATTTTTTTTACTGCTATTGTTATGAATCCCAGAAGCATTGGTAATAGCTTCTACATAATAACTAGAGTTTGAAAGAGGGATTTTAATGAGAACTTTTAACTCAAGTTTTCAAGGTTTTCGCATTGTTTGATCCATTCATTGTGTATTTCGGTATTAAAAGGGATAATTTCATGCTTGCTTAAATCTCCCTACTTTTTACTATTTTGCATGTTATGGATGTAATATTTATCAAAAGGTGGTCTATTTTAAATATGATTAATCCTATATAGGATAGGAATACCCTATATGTCCTGAATCATATTTGCTTGCCCTACTTTTAAGTCTCAACAATTCTAGTGCCAGCGGCATCCTGGCCTGTATCAGTGTGGCCAGCAGGAGCAGGGAAGTGATCGTCCCCCTGTACTTGGCACTGGTGAGGCCGCACCTTGAGTACTGTGTTCAGTTTTGGGCCCCTCGCTACAGGAAAGACATTGAGGTGCTGGAGCGTGTCCAGAGAAGGGCAACAAAGCTGGTGAGGGGCCTGGAGCACAAGTCTTATGAGGAGCGGCTGAGGGAACTGGGGTTGTTTAGCCTGGAGAAAAGGAGGCTGAGGGGAGACCTTATCGCTCTATAACCACCTGAAAGGAGGTTGTAGTGAGGTGGGTGCTGGTCTCTTCTATCAAGTAACTAGTGATAGGATGAGAGAAAATGGCCTCAAGTCGCAGTAGGGGAGGTTTAGATTGTATACTAGGAAAAATTTCTTTACTGAAAGGGTTGTCAGGCATTGGAACAGGCTGCCCAGGGAAGTGGTTGAGTCACCATCCCTGGAGGTATTCAAAAAGCATGTAGACAACACACTTCAGGGCATGGTTTAGTGGGCATCATTGATGGTTGGACTCAATGATCTTAAAGGTCTTTTCCAACCTAAATGATTCTATGATTCTATGCCTTAGATACTGTCAGGCACCTACTGAACTGAGGCCCTACTTGCTGAAACACCAAAGCACACATGTATGCAAATCATTGCAGATATCTAAACTGAGGTGTCTTGACTGACTGACTCTGAACCGGCCCTCACCCTTGCTGTCACTCAGGTTGCATCTACATTGTCAGGTAACTATAATCCAGAGACCACCCCTGAAACCCAGGCCCTGGATCACATGCACTGCAATGTGCGTCATGCCATGAGTTGTCTGCCACTCTTCAAGTCAGCTGTGGTGTTGGGCACAGTTTGCTCTGGGGAACAAGGTACATGCAAGTTCCCTCTGTCCTATACAGTCTTCCAACACTATCCCAATGGACTTTGTGTTGCAAAGCACTGAATTACGCCCTTATGCTTTCTCAGGCTATAGATAAACATCCTCAGTGTCGTCCTGTAAGAACACCAGTGTGACACGGGCGTGTGAGGCCTGGAGGAGACACTGCTGTGCATTGTAGACATAGGGACTGGGATTCAGTTGCCCAGTTCTAAATATTCAGTGTTATTTTACGTGTTGACAGATATCTCACCTTGCCCTCAGCTGCTGTTCCAGAAGGACAGGGGTTTCCTGTAAAGCCTGTGGCATTCGTGCCAACTCTGTGCAGATGGTTTGGATACATTAGGGCATATAAATGACACTGGGAGCCAGTAATCAATTTTTGTAGTGGTTGTTTTTAATAATACAGATATAATTTCTACCATGTAGTTCATAATGATAATGATAATATTGGCATGTTTTCTTTTAAATTTTCCAAGTCCTACCATTGCACAAGTTGAGGAAAAATGCATATTTCAAAAGCAAAATGAAAGTTCTGCCTTTATGTATGCAGGGAAAAAGATGGAAATGTCAGCCAAGTACATCCTAGGTTCTGTGGACCAGAAGGCAACTAAATAGAATGCCACATTCACTAATGATGCTTCATATCATTTTTTACCACCTTCATTCTTGTTTTAATTTTGGCAGACAGTACACATGGGATTCCTGCTATTTTTGTATACTTATAGTGATGATATTACATTTATTCAGAGCAAGCTTAGGGACAACTTCTTTCCTTAGGGGCAAGAGCTAACTGTCAGTGCACGGTGGGAAAAAATCATTAATAAGTTGTGGAAAGGCTGCAGAGAGAGAGAATATCTTAGGACATAGAAGCTTTGGAACAGCTTTGATTGGCAAAGCACCATCTGACATCAGTGTTCCTCTGTGTGAGACAAAAAGTCATTTGTAAACAAACTTTGAGACAGTAGTGATGACATTTGAGAGATGAAATCTGAAAACCTGTCCTGGTGAAACCAAAACAGAATAAATGATTCCCAGTGAGTCAGAAAAGAATTCAGAGCTCTAAAGAAGTGAGTCAGAAACTAAATATACTGAGTAGGCTAAAGGCATGAAAAAATAATTTTAGCAGTAGAAAGAAGCTGCAGGAAACTCAACCTAATTCAGTCAGTGGCTAATGTGATCAAAATCTGTGAACCAGTTCGATCACTTTGAGAAAAGTAGAATTGAATAATCTGTTTGCTAGCAATAGGAATTAAGTCTTTCATGAGAAAGAATTCCAAGTAAGGGAACAGAAAACAAGTAAAGAAACAGAGGGCCAGATAAGGAATAATCACCAAGAAGTGATAGAAGTTGCATTGCTCCCACAATGCACAGAGCTTGCAGCTGCAGCCTGGAGTCAATGGGCAGTCTGCAGCCTGGAGGGCTTAGAGACCCATGCCATTGCTTTGGCATTGTGACCACTTCCAGGTGCTCTGCTTACTATGGTACACATTCATAGTTACATCAGCTGTTCATGTAAATGTGGTGGTACTAATAAAAAGTCCTTTCCCATTACTGAATACTCAGACTAGAGTTTTGTGATACTCATAGCAATTTAAAAGCTATACATAAGCATTTATGACATGAGTCACCACTATTTGCCCCTGGTTTAGTCATTAACAGTTAGGAAAACTGCACATAAAATGGAAATTAACTCTAACTAGAAAGCATTTTATATCACTCTTTTCTCTGTTCTAAATTACACCATCAGGCACCCTCAAAATGGAGTTGCAGATGAGTTCATACTGGACATCTTACAACAAATTCCCTGCTGGCTGCATTCTTTGTCTCTTCTTTTTTCACTAATATGAGGGTCTGTGGAGAAGTATTCTTACAAGTAATAAAATATTTCCTTATGCTGAATGTGTGGCTGTGGAAAAGGGGGGAAATGTAGCTTATTCTATTTGCTAGATCTACAGTGAGATCTATAAAGAGGATGTGCAAAAAATACAGAGGTTAAAGGCAGAGAAGTAGGTAGTGGTGCCTGGGTTCATTGTGCATACTTTGACTTGTATAATCAGTCTAAGAACAAAAGAATGGGATGGAAATGTAGAGGGCATGGGGGAGATATGAAAGCATCAGCTGAAGTGAGTAATATTCAGGATAATAGAAAAGAAGCTACATTTGGGAGACAATCACATGAACACCTTTGTGACTATTATCCAAGAGCAGATTCCTGTGGTGTCCAAACAAGAAGTTCTAAATAATTCAGTGTTATTGTTTCTGTTCTTGCCATAGATAGTAGCAAGGCATGCAAAAGGGGAAAAATGTTTATTAGACTCTGCCGATTTTGTGCTGTGTTTAAAAATAGCAGCTGAATTTCTCAAATTTACATACTGAATTTTTTTTCCTGTGAGGATAATATATGCCACTCCTCTCACATCATTCCATTGCAAAATATTAAAAAAGTAAATAAGAACATTCTCAGTGGAAGGCAATTTAAAATTGATTGAGGATGCTTTTCTTCCATATGTAACATGTTGAGAAGAAATGGTCAGACATCATGATTATGCTTTTCTTTCCTATCCCACAGATTAGTCCTACATGGAAGCAGGGTCAGAGCTGTCTCTTGACAGAATCAGAAACACAAGCATTCATAAGAACTCTTTGTTTCCCAGAGGAAAAGTACCACACATTTTCCTAGTCAAAAAAATACGTCTGAAACAGGAACAAAATGTTTAAATGGTATTGAGGATCTTGGAAATCTTATCAAACGCTAATGGGATGATGGAGGGATAGTCAGATAATTTACTTTGAGCAATAAATTAGGCATTATAAAGTCTAATCTTGTAGGCATCTAGTCCTATGGAATTATTCAGACCCCTGAGACTAAGACTTAATAATTCTCTACATAGATAGTGCTCCTTTTTGATAGAGATGTAGTGGTAGTCCTTGAGGGTTTTATTCAGAGATACTACACACTTATCAGGAAACTACCTGAGTCTGTCTATGTGGAATATTGAGTCCAGTAGTGTCTGAATATGCTTCAGAGAAGGCACCTGCTTTTCTGCACTCTTTATGGTAGGTAACTACTAGACGGGAAATAAAGGGAAAAGGAAGGCCTACTGACCATGTCTCCTAAAAGTACATCTCTAGAGAAAGAAATAGAAATTCAGAATCACTTTTGTTTACTTGGGTCTTTGCATGCCCACTGACATGTCTAACCAAGAGAGGAGGGGGATGTTTCCAACCATAATAGCATATGACCTGATAACTAGTGTTATCACTCTTCAACAGCAGTAGCTGCAGGTTTGGGTCCTTCTGTTGGAGGAGGAATTAAACCTAAGCCCTCCACTTCTGAAAAAAGTGTTTCAGGTGAGACACAAATATAGAAGGAATGAGCACTGCTGCCACCAACACTGAATGAACTCTGCCCCACTGCCTGCGAACACTCCAGTTTGCATGACGTGAGGAGAAACAATAATGCTGAAATAAATGAATTTTCAAAATCAATATGCAAATACACTTATTGTTTATTTTAAGCTAGAAATCCAACTTCATCTGCAGTTTTTTTCAGATTTGCCAGCTAGCCAGATACGTTAATAATTACTGTCTACATCTCATCTCACATGTCTAGCTCCTTCCTACTTCATCTCCTTATTTGATATGTTCTTGAAACACAGGACATCTGTTTGTACCCACTGCAAGACTCATTCAAAAACTGCAGAGAAATAGGCATTTTCTCCAACTAGTACTAAAATGTCTCCTTTAAAATGAGGTGGATTTTGCCTTAAAAGTGCCTGTATCATTCTACCATGAAGAGAGTCCAGATGACGGTATGTATTTGATCAGTTGAGTTCCATCCTGTGTTAATTTATTTTATCTGATGGAATTTGCTTTTCAGCACAATATTTCTAAGTCTTATGATGACTAAAATTGCAAAGATCATGGTGCCAAAAAGTATAGACTCTTCAGCAAGAAGTTTTGAGGGTAGTGTAAAGTAAGTGTGTGAAGATTGATGAACATTCTGTTTAAGAAGCTTCACAGCTTAAAAGTAATTATTTTTTAAGAGGTAGTTACATGAATTAAATTATTAAGATACCTCCTGGGTTTATCATGCCTTCCATCACTGATCCTTAGAGCTAACATTAGTGATAATAATAGATAATGGCAATAACACTTAACAATTAATGGTGACCTCTCTTCTGAAGCTCAGATATAAATTAAGTTTCCCAATCTTCTTGTGAAGTCATATATACATTTACATCAAAGGCCAATATATTGTATGTTCCTATTACCATTTACCACATTCTTACTTTCCCTACTTTTGAATTATGATCCCTTTTTACAACTTCATTTAAATTATACTGTAAGCTTTTGAGAGCATAATTACCTATTCCTTTAGATTTTTCATTGGCAAGTACTGCATTGCAGGATACTGCCATAATATTAATGATCCTGGGGCCTTACCAAATTATCACAAGACTGTCAACAATGGAGTATGAATGGGGACTAGTTAAGAATTCAGCCAGCCCACCAAGATTTTAAAGGATATTTCAAGGATGATCCACATAAGCTGCAGGTGGATCCTCCTGAATGCACTTGTTCCACTATTGGAAGTAATTTGCTGTTATCTTTCTGATCTCCCTTCAGCATATAGTGATGAATTAGTGTGGTGATGGGTTAGATCCCAAAATACCTTACTGAAATGACACCTTCCTGGAGGGATCATCATCGTTCCATAGTTTGAAACCTAGGGGGTTGAATATAACTATGCTGAATGAAGATGAAGTAGATTTGTTTCACTACACACATTTATCATTTTAAATATAAATCTTATCCCAAGCCATTTTCTTTCACCTAGGCAGACAATATTCTTTTTCTATGTTCTTCCTCCTCTCAACTGTCTTGAACGTACTTCCAAGGGTCAAGACTTCTGGCAAGAATAGGGGTAAAGGAACTTGCAGCTGGTACCATAAGAACACTGAGGATGGCTATAAATTATTTTTGCTCTGACTGGGAAGCATGCATTTTGTGAAGAGTCCCATTTCAATATCAAATTTAATACTATGTGAAGATCTGAAACGAAACCTTGGACTTAAAATCTTTTATGTTGAGGGACGTTTCACATTCAAGTCTAAGCTTAGATGGTAAAATATGGTCTTTACTGCTGTAATAGGTCAAACCAAAGCTAATTTTATGTGAGTGCTTTGCTTTGCTCCTTTCTAATCTGATATTTAAATGTAGATGCTGTCTTCTGTATTATCACATCCACTGTGACATCAAAACACTGTACATAGTGATGAAACTGAACCTGCTAAATATGTATTGGTGACCTTTCTGTACTGCTCCTTCTGAAAGCTCATCAGTGAGGTTGAAAATTTAAGGCTCACAACACAAAGGTCACCCATCACTTACTTATGTTTGGGCGGACTTTGGTCAGGAATTAAAAACATATTCATTAACATGTCTGTGTTTCAAGAAGGCACTTTTTCACTAAGCTAACTGTCCAAAAGATGCACTACTCATAAATGAAAAGTGATCTGAGTAAAAGAAAAGGTTTTATCTCTCTCAAACAAATCAACATGAATAAAAGACTGAGTACCCAGTGAACAGTCTAACAAAGGTGTGATGTAACTAGTAGATAGTTGGCACTTCCACTTCCATGCCTCCAGGTCTCATTTAGCAGTTACCTTGTACCATTAGTTTTTCAGACTTGGCACTACAGTCATTACTGATGTTGTCATGCTGAATATAGGAACAGTGAGGGTTAAGAGCAGTCTAAGAAGGAAAGTTTAGAAATCAAATTTTCCTACATACTGTTCCACTCCCTCATTCACCATTCTTCACCTTTGTTGAGTAATCTTTTGTGAGCATTCGGTTCTTTCATCTATTTTTCCTAACAGTTACCCTCAAATATGGCTTTGTTGCCTGTATTCTGTGTTACCTCTGACATAATCTTTGCAAGTAGCTATATTACAAATGAAAGCAAATCAGTTCCAAATTACAAACTGCATAGCAGTGTTCCCTTTACTCTTGGATATAAACCATGAACAGTCAATTAAATCAATAATATGCTTGCTCAATTCTTTTATTTGGAAAAAGAAAGGTCTTTAATTATTCCCAATAATTTAGTTTCATCAAATGAACTTTACTCACAAATTGTGTATTTTGGAAGGCAGCAACTGATATTTTCATATCTTGGCAAAGACTAATTACAAATACTTTAAAAGGGCAGTTGAATAATGATATGATTCAACTGATAGTTTGCAGATGGGTATTTGTGACCTGGAAGAACCTTGATTATTTGTTTCTTGCAATGAATTTTTCCTGCTGATTACTATTTATTAGCTATAATACAGTGCTACCCAGTTCTTGCATGGAGATCTGGGTTTGCTGTGCTATGTACCACATGAAGAAATGAACTCTGAGGTAATTTAGAACAAGTATCTAACAAACAAGAGTGGACAAAGAGGATAAGAATGTCAGACCAGAACATTATGTAGTTAGAAGATTATTTCAGATCTCACACCAATGATTTTTAATAAATATTATGTTATTTAGGATGAGGACAATAGTTAGCTGATTTACTGAAGACATTGTAGCAGAAGAGCTCCAGTTATACACAACAACTAAGCACTTGGTTCAGTGATGTTGATGAAACCAATAATTCACATGAATAACAAAACCTGAATTTTCATTTTAAATGAGGGTTTTTTTCAATTTTGACATTTACTTTCATTCCAAAAGAGAATGCAGTTTTGGCTTTTATTTTTTGTAAAAGATACAATTTTAAAAATAATCGATTTTGAATCAGTCAAAATTCTTCATACTAGTGACTTTTTCTATTCTATGTTACAGTAGAAAGTAGCATTCTTTTACAACTTTACATTTGAAACTGAACATTGAAATTCCATTTGAATACTGCCAGAATGAATGTTTTTATGAGATCAAAATGTTCCAGTTTTATTTTTTTCAAATGTAATTTAAAAAATGGTAATTTTTAAATGTGATGTTTTCTGTCAAATCCAATAAAGACAACTGTGTAGTAGGCATTGTGAATGTGTGAGGGTTTTGGAAATTTGATTCCAGGCAAGGAAATCATAGTCAATCTTTTCAACATTAGGGCATGAATCCACAAACATGCGCATGTTTAACTTGCATTAGAATCCCTGGTGAAGACAGTGGAACCACTCACACAGATCTTGATTCTGCAGCTTCTTCTTGTTGTGCTCAACATTGCTACTATGGGTAGTAGTGAGTTAAATAAAACCACATGGGCTTGCACCATCATGGCTGTAAAAAGCAGCAGTACTTTGATCAGGGTATAAAAATAACTGCAGTAGACTAAAAAAATACGTATTTTGACTGCTATTCTCACTCTGAGTGTCATCAGATATTTATAGAACGAACATGAAATGCTCCTCCATGACAAAGAATACTCTCTTTCACATACTTTTTCAGCTTTTGGCAAAGTTCAGCTTAGGACCTCCTGGTCCTGCAGCTATACCTAAGTCTTTTTTGTGATCCAGTCCTTTTCTTCCATTAATTTATTTAATTTATTTTTCCATTATTGAATTACATGATGTGGTGGGTTGACCTTGACTAGCCGCCAGGTGCCTACCAAGGGAACACACACTGCTCCAGCATGGGTCCTCCGCAGGGCCACAAGACCTGCCAGAAAACGTGCTCCACGGTGGGCTCCTCTTTCCAGGGGGCCACAAGCCCTGCCAGGAGCCTGCTCCAGTGCAGGCTTCCTACGGGGTCACAGCCTTCTTTGTGCATCCCCCTGCTCCGGCGTGGGGTCCTCCATGGGCTGCAGGTGGATATCTGCTCCACCATGGACCTCCATGGGCTGCAGGGGGACAGCCTGCCTCACCATGGTCTTCCCCAGGGGCTGCAGGGGAATCTTTGCTCTGGCGCCTGGAGCACCTCCTCCACCATCTTCACTGACCTGGGCATCTGCAGGGTTGTTTCTCTTACATGTTCTCACTCCTCTCTCTCAGCTGCTGTTGTGCAGCAGTTTTTTACTCCTTCTTAACTCTGTTCTCCCAGAGGCACTACCAATGTCTCTGGTGGGCTGAGCTTCAAACAGTGGTGGGTCCATCTTGGAGCTGGCTGGCATTGGCTCCATCTGACATGAGGAAAGCTTCTGGCATCTTCTCACAGAAGCCACTGCTGCAGCTCTCCCACTACCAAAACCTTGCTACATAACCCCAAAATACTTTTGGACTCTACAACACTCTTTGTTGAGTTCTTCTGTCTATCATATTTCTGCTCATAAAAAGAGAGATCTATTTTCTTAGAGAGTAATATTCAGACACTTCTGCATTTCTCTTTCCTTTTCTACAGCAATAGGAAGATGTGCACTGTATTTTCATATTCTGCAAAGCTGCTTTGCTTCTTAGATTTGCAACTGATTTTCTCAGGAAGTGTAAATGGTAAAAAGTATGTCCAACAAACCCTGTCAAAACCAGAACTGGTGTTTACTGAACCCAGAGAAGAACAGCACTGATATTAAATTGTAGAATAGTTTTATTTCCATTCAGAGAAGGATATTAAATATTTTGGAGTAAGAAGATTCTGAGATTAAATGAAGCTATGATATAAAAAAGTCCATAATTATTCATTCTTCTTTTCTGGCATGATGCATTTGATTGACATAATGTGTATTCATTACAAGGAGGATTTGAGCTACAAATAATGTCTTCAATGTATTTTTGCATCAAAATCCCTCATTGAATTCATTATACGTAATTCAACATGAAAGAACGAAGACAGAAAAATCCCTTAAAAAGAAGAAAACAAACTGTTTTGTACCAGAAGATGCATGAAGTTAATTTACTCCATATGATATGTGGCATTTTATGTATTGCTACAATACTTCAGTTTCAATAACGCCAAAACAATAATAGGTTCTCAACAGAGTAATTCATAAATATGGAAGACTGCAGTCTTCATCCAGACCTGTTGATTCTCAGTTCATGCAGTGGCTTGTTGCCAAGAGAGAAAACTTTCTATGGAGGCCAATAAAATGTATTGCACTAAGACTGGTTGCATAACATTTTTAGTGAGTAAAATTAAGATAACTGACACATCACAAAAGGAGCCAATAAAAAATGTTTTCTTGGATGATGTCAAGTTGCTTTTGGCAGAAGCTGGGACAATCAGGTTGACACTTGGTCAGAATTTTTTATGGAGCAGAGGGAGGGGAAGAAGTGCAAGGTCCCATTGTCAGCTGCAGTGGTGGCAATGAATACAGTGTGAATTTCAGATCCACAGCATGGGAGAGGGACAAGCACTAGAGTGAGGCATCAGAAGTGTAGGAGGAATACTGCAACATTTTAATTTAAAGGAATTTTGGCCCTCAGAGCTCTCCATTTTGCTATGCCTCTGGAGGCATGCCTGCGGCAGATAACTAAATTTTGGGAGCTAAAGTTTGGGCCATTTAGTGCATCAAGTGAAGGAGAAAGCAAACTGTCAAGCAGTTTCTGTGGCATCCTTTGGTCTGACTGGTCTGACCTGTTTTAAGGTGTCCCCTTATAGACTTGTCTCCTCAGCACAAGAGGGAATAACTCTGATCGTTTCTAGAACCACGTGATATTATTTTAACAACAAGTTTTTTTCTCTGAAAAGTATGGTTTAAAAGTAAACAAAATAATTTGAGAACTCAACTTGAAGTTGACAAGTAGAAGGAAAAAAGAGGTGAACACAGGATGGTTTATTTTAGTGAGAAAATGGAAACTTTTTATTTAGGAACAAGCCTGATACGAACATTTCTGTCACTGCATCTAAATAAATACATAATAGAGCTACTATCTGTCTACTTATCTTTCCGTCTGTTTTGATCTGTCTGTGCATCTGCAGTGGTTCCTATAAGGGTATTTTGTGGCAGATGGTTAAGGAAGAGGCCCTCTCCAATAAAGTCCTTACAAAATCCAGGACTGAAGAAAAAAAAAAAGGATACTGACTGAACTGCTTAGCCAAAACTAAAGAGATGTAAGTTCTGCTCCTACATGCACATGCATACACACACACGTACACCCTCTTTGTGTGATAATCAGGAAATTTTCATGTTGAGCTTGTACTGCCTAAAGAATTTGTTCTACCCACCTTTTTCCCCTGCTGTGTCTTCCCATCACTGCCTTGCTTGGGCTCCATAGACAGCTTGGAAAGGAAAATAAATTAGATTTTTGTTGTTGCAATGTCATGAGCTCTGCAGTGCCGGAGAAAGAAGGAGGTGAGAAGGCGTGACGAGGAGAGGTGAGAGAGGGTGGGACTGACATTGTCGGGGGCAGCATTGCTGTAGATTGACATAGTAATGAAACTGCTTCTCAGACTCAATGTTTAGTATTTTTACATAAAGAAGCTAAGGCAGCCACAATAAGTAACTCATGATGGAAATAATGGAAACTAACAATGTTTTTTTCCTATTAGTGGCTGTCACTGCAGCATTTTTTGATCAGTAAGCTTCACATGGAGAAAGAGATACCTAGGGAGAGAGCAGGATGCTAGTTTATGTCCTGTGTCTATGGAACAGAGCTTGCTACAGCTACATGATGTGTGAGTAAGCTGGGAAATTTTTAAAACCTACCAGTTCTTTCAAATGTGTAATGAGTGCTAACAAGTTAGTGAAGTTTCCTCAGACTTGCATTTTAACATGTAGGAAAGCTAAAAAGAAGCCATTTCAAAGACAATTGCAACAAACAACTTATTCAGCTGATTTAACTTCTTTACCTGATGATAAAAGTATGCCAGATTGCCTTTACTCAGAAACTGCCTAAGAGTAGAGACTGTGTTAGAAGAAAAGCTGTTAAAAGGTCTGAATTTCTGTCCCATGATAAAATTTGGGGTTAATAGGAAAAAAAATCCTAAAAAAAAAAAGGGAAAAAAAACCCCACAGGAAAATATGTTTCAAGATTCATATTTTCACAGGAAATAAATTTTTTAAAATGAAGAACAGATGTAAATTTTGCTTTCCCAGTTACCGACATAGCAGAAACTTGTCCAACTCATTTACTTTGGTGCAGACTGCTAGAAGAGGATAGAAAATATGAGAAAAATGAATTTTTTATACGTGGGACATTTCTCCCAGAAAGTCTCTCTGACAGAAAATTTTACTTTGAAATCCATATTTTTCACCTCATCAAGACTGGATCTATGTTACAGCCTGATAGACAAGAGAGTCATTTGAGTTAGTGCACTTATAGGCTCTCTACAAAAAAGAAAATGTAGATCAGAGGAAGAAAAATCAGCTCTTTTTTTTAACTGCTTAAAAATTAATTGTTTAATTGTCAGTGTATGAAATGTCACAAATTAAATCAGGTGACTTTTTGTTTCATCCAAAGAGCCTATGACACAGGTATAAAAGTAATTGAGATGTGTTGAGCCCTCCCCAGTGTTTGACTTCAGTCACTATACAAACCTTCCTACACAAGTCTTGGTAGATATGTTACAAGCAATAGGATTTGATTCTTTACCTTCAGAATTAAGTGAATGAACTTGGAAGAGGTTTAAAATCAAAGTAAGTAAAATGAATGAGTTGCATTTTAAGCAACAAAATGGTGATATTGAAGTCAGCTTATATCATAGTCTATGTCACCAATTTGTCTTGGTAGCCACAGGGACAAGACTATAGTTTTGGGATGACCAGGGAGGCTATTTCTAACTAGAAGCATCTCCCAGCTTTTTGCCAGCACATATAGAAGAGGAGAAATGCTCCATACTCCTGTCACATAGATGCGGTACCAGCCTGCATTCAAAGTCCTAAATGTGGGGGCGGGAAGAACTATGTAGCTGTCAAGAAAAAGGTGGAAAGTGGTCCTTCCATTAAGCTGTTGCCTCAGTTTAATTCCATCTTTTTAGTTTTTTATGTTGACCTGCCTATTCATATGCTTATATACACTCCTCCAGTTAGGTTTCGCTAATTCCTTTAGGTTCTGGACTTTTGAAAATCTCTTGAGTCCTTTTAGATATCATCCAGCCTATCTCACAATTGATCTGTTCAGCAAATTTTATCCCGTTATAAGGGCTTATATTTCCAGTCTATCCCAGGACCATCTGTATCTCCTTCTGACCACTGCCATCTGTTTCAGTTTCTGACCAATTGCCTTCGTCACTCTGAGGAGTCTATAAATGACACAGAAACTAAGCCATGTGGCCTTATTTGTGTTTACTGATAGGAAAACACCCAAATCTCCTCCCCCAAAGAAGACCTCAGAATTGCTTGTATGGAAAATACTTCTGCAAAATTTCATTTCATGGAGCATGAAAACTCTAAATTTCTCAATAAACTGCTTTTGAAACAAATATTGGAATATAAAAGGAAAATAAATAAAGTAAGAAAGGTTGTTATGGGTTTGTGTGGCGCGGTTTTCCTTGGTGGCAGGGGAGGGGGGCTGCAGAGGCGGCCCCTTTAAGAAGTTGCTTGGAAGAATTCGCCGCCCCAAAATGTCGGACCCGCGCGCCAAAATGTCGGACCCGCCT
>VYZV01011251.1:74809-86926 GCA_013401275.1 Pandion haliaetus | reverse complement strand
AGTGTTTAGTCTGAAATATCTGATGGTGGATTTCTGCAATGTGATGAAATCCTTTGGAGGGTCCAAAAACCCTCTGCAGCACCATGAACTGGAACAGCAATTTCTGTCACGTAAGAGTTCCTGGAAAGGTTTTTCTGCCTCAGTTTACCTGTCAAAAAACAGGAAAATATTCCATAATCATATTTATTTGGTTTATGGCTATTAGTTACCTCTGGTACAATTTCTGTTCCATACATAGTGAAACTCTGGTGAATTATGTGAAGAATAGAGAACTGAAAGTAGTGTATAAGGAAAAAGATTTAGCTAGCTCAAATTTTAAGACAATGATTATTTCAATTTCTACAAAGGAGTGAATTCCAGCTGTGTGATGAGCTGTTAGACTATCATCCAAGTGGTATGTTAACCGATCATAACTGATAATTTTTCAACATAATTCATGTTTTTGTAATGGAATAAGTAAACAAATTGGGGCATTAAACAATACAAAATAGTGTCTGTATTTCTCTTTGAGTAGTTCTGTTTCAGTTAGGTATCTAGGGGCCAATTAGTTAAATTGATAGAATCATAGAATGGTTTGGGTTGGAAAGGACCTTCAAGAATTGTATAGTCCAACCCCTCTGCTGTGAGCAGGGACATGTTGCAGTAGATCAGGTTGCTCAAAGTCCCATCCAGCTTGACCCTGAACACTTCCAACGATGAGGCATCCAAAACTTGTCTGGGCAACCTGTGCCAGTGTCTTCCCTTCTTCATCGTAAAGAAATTCTCCTTATGTCCAATCTAAATATTCTCTGTCTCAGTTTAAAATCATTGCCTTTTGTCTTGTAACTATAGGCCTTGGTAAAAAGTTTTTCTTCATATCTCTTATAAGCCCCCTTTATATATTGAAAGGCTGCAATAATGTCTCCCCAGAGTCTTCCTTTCTCCAGGCTGAGTGATCCCAACTCTCTCAGCCTTTCTATGTTTATTGCCAAATACTACAAAATGTTTATTAGCCAGTTAAGAAAAGCTTTTGCCATTTTCATCAAATTAACTAGGTTTCCAGCTATATTAATTTGCGCTTAAAGGTAGGAATTGCTCTGAGGGGATATTGTTAAAGAGGCTAAGGATAGTTGCCCTGTTTCTACCTCACATCTATGACTCAGTCTCCCGAAAATTTTAAGCAAGCGTTTTACCATTAACATGATACAACAGAGGCTCAACTGTTCCAAAGCTACTTTTTGCTTTCATCAATAATTAAGGAAGGAAGGAAGGAAGGAAGGTATTTCACTAGGATTACTTTTGTGCATAAGTGAGGCCAAACCTCAGGACAAAAACCTAATGTCAAGAGTTCTGCCTACAAGGTTACTTTCAAATTGTCTCTCTGCTCAGGCAATGATTTTCTCCTCCCAAAGCAAGTACAGAGCTAGAGTGCATACTGAAGTGTGTGTTTTCAGCAATTCCTGTTAGATTAGCCCTCAGGCTGTTCTTCAGGCGCTTCTTTTTTCCTCTGTTGTACTACAAAGCAGCTTAGTTTCATATGCATTATATGGTTGATTGATTGATTGATTGATTAATTATTTAAGGCTTATTGTAATTGATATTTTGGAATGGCCCTTGAGAGCCAGCTATGTCTCACCTGAATAATGAGCAGAAATTAAGCAGTGATTATTTTCAGTTTTCTGAAACCACAATTCCACCCTTTGTTTTTCACGGTGTTATGTGACTAGAATAGCCACATGCCCCTCCATTTTGCCCAACTCCAACTTCTCTGATGCACATTAATGACTAGGCCTTTACTTCATACAAAGCCGTAGGGCAGCAGAGTTGGAGAGGAAAGGGTTTCCTGCTTAATCAGGGCTTCACACAGCACTTCATACCTGCTAAAAATACAAAATACTGTGCTGCATTGACCTTGATGCTACATTTATGTAGTTTGTGTGCATGATCATTCTCCAAGATTTCTCCAATTTTCAGTAAAGCACTGACAGAGAACTGATCAGAGCTAACATCTGGGAAGCAATGGACTGTGACAGTTTCTGTACTCTGTCAATAGCTTAGAGAAAGAGTTTGGAGCATTTACTTAATCATATTGTGTCTCAGGTTCCAAAGCTGTGAGCATGAGGAAAAATTAACATTCATTTTTAACTAGCACTTAGACATCCTTGGGTGACTCATTCAATATAAGTGAAAGTTATTACTACTAATTATTATCAATTTGGGGAAATAGATTTAGTATTGTTTTCTTCATGGTTTAATTAGTTCAGTTCCCATGTTTCTGGGTGTTATTTTTTTTTACTCTATCAGTTTGAGCTATTCTTGTTTCATTTCGGGAATATTCTAATTTTATTCCCATAATTCTAGTCAGCTTATTGAGTTTCCTTTTACATTTCTATTGATGCTCATAGCAGCATCAGTAAGGACCAAAGGTTCTTGAGGAACATTAAATAAATGGAGTTGGACCAAAACCCCATTAGCTATTCAACCTGAATAAAGATGCAAGTCCTCATGGGATTGATTGGGTTTATAGTCTACTTAGAATGAAAATTAACTTTTTTTTATGGCCCACAGAAGAGATAGTTTGGAGTGCCTCAACTCCATTCCTCTGTGTGGACTAGACCCTGGAAGCTGCATTGTTTGGATGGAGAATTGCTAACCAATGCTAAGGTTAATAAAAAAAGTGAAGAGTAAAACTTGGACTTCAACTCGAAGACGGGAGGAGAAATAGGAAGAGCAAGACACTGTGTGATACCTTCAGAGGTGGCATTCATATAACCAAACACTTACAATATAAATGTCTACAGTTATAAGAGATGAATCCTAGCTCAATAGGTTACAAAGTTATCGTTATTTCTGGTACTCCAAGAAGCTGCTGAGCCTGGGTGTCTGAAAGCAGTTCCTTCCCCCCAGGCACTAAATGAAGTGTGCTATTTCCCTTAAGACAAATATTTTGGATGTGTTCTGTTCCTTACATCCCAACACAACAGATAGCAAGTAAAAGTTCGAGTAACTATGGCCAACTTCTTCCACTTTTACATTACCTGGCTTCCATATATTTAATCTCTTGACAGGCAGTGTTCATGTAGAATACAGAAAGTTCAGTGATTTCCCTGAGTTCCTGAAGGTGTCCACAGCAGTACTGGGAACTAAGCAAAAATCAGACACAGTCCATAACCACAGTAAAATCACTTCCCCCCTGGACTTCATAGAAGGTGTGGTCAGAGGTACAGATTTATTTTGTATGTGGTGAGAAGAAGGGCCATTGGGAGAGAGGAGTTTTTTAAGTTTAAGAAGTTTTAGGAATAAGTAGGGATGGCTGAGGAATAAAAAATTGTGGAAGGCAGGTTTCTGAAGACAGGATTGTGTAAAGAATCAGATGAAGACACAAGAATGCTCGCCTTTGATAGTAATGCTGCTGGATATCCTTCATGCTCTTCTATCTGGCCGTAAGAAATAAATTTTAAACCGAGCAGTGAAAGTAAGCAGAACAGTTATTATGTAATAGTACAACACCCTGTTTTGTACAGAATGGCAGCACATCTTCAAGGCATTTTATTTTGCTTTTTAGTCCATCCACTGGCACACTGTGACATTATTCTTTTCTATTTTCAAGGTGGAATTCTGTAGTAGAAATTCTAACTTCTATGCAAAACATACTCATTTTTTGCTTTTATTATTTTGCTTCTCTCATCTCCCACTGTTTTTCATTTTTTCGAACTATTGCATCTTCCTGTTCTATCACATTTTGAACACTTCGAGACTGAAAATGTCTTTCACCTGTATTCATAGTGATTAGTACAATGGATCATGGTCCTTTGATCCTGGCTTCTATGCATTACAGTGAAGCAGGTAACAGCAAAGCAGCTGCGAATGACAGCAAAGACTGAATAATGTCACTTTGGATTCTCTGAACACTAATCAAGTTCTAGTTGCAACAGATGTTAGTGACCACACTTTCCACCGACACAAATCAGAATCTTCCTCAAGGCTCTAAACCCCTAGTTTGTTCCCTTGTTACTCCCCTGCTACTTAGTTGCTGAGTATTACATGGTTAGCTGCTGCAGTAGCTCAGAATGCTGGAGGCACTTCGCTCTGTCCCCACTGTCACTAGTCCGGGTTCTGTGCCTTAGAGGAAGGTGAGGACTCATCATGCCATGTCCAAGTGACAGTGTACTACGCAGCTTTGCAGGGGCATCGCCAGCAAGACACTATAGCAGACACCCTCCTGGGTATTACCTGAACATCAGGTTAGAGACATGGGTTTAAGCTGTAGGCCTTAGTAGTAAATTGATTTTATTAAACCTTAGAGAAAACAGTAACTGCCTGTATTTCTGCTCCTGTCAAAGAGAATTGTGAAGAATTTGCTTTAACTGAAAGCAAATAACTAATTTTGTGGAATCAAAAAAATCCATTGCTTTTGTTATGAAAGATGACAACAAGCTGATCACAGCAGATCCTTTTTTCTTTGAAACCTTCAGATGCTGGAAATCAGCTTGGAAATTTCATGGGAAAGTTTAAATATATAATCTTCCCAAAAGGAGAGAAGAGATTGAAAGGAATCAGACTTTGGTTTCAGAACAGGGTATTGTCACATAATAATGTATTGTAGGTAAAATGGAGATAGCAAAAATATCAGTGGATATATACCCGAATAGATCCTATAAAGCATGTAGTGCACTGGTGAAAAGAAAAAAACAAATGTAGAATTTCATTTTTTTCTTTTGTACCCCACAAACAAAACCAGTAAAGATAGATCTATTTTGTTTGCAGAATTTCAATCAGGATTTGCTGCCTTAAACTGCTTACACTGAGAGGAAATCAACAAAACATCATTAAGCTTTATGCAGGAACCATACCCAAAAGCAAAAAAAGTGTCATTAATACTGCAATATATAGCAATGATAAGCTGGCAAACATGCATGAGTTCACTCACACACATAGGGACGCACCCGATCATTTGAAGGCCAGCAGGCATCATTGCAGAAGTTTTCCACCTGCCAGCATTGTTAATGTTATTTTTACTTATGAACCTAATTTATACAGCTTATTGCAGCCTTTGGTTAAAATTACCCACATTATTCATGTACTTTTCAGAATTACAAATCATTTCACATGCTATGAGGATAGGATGCTCTTCCTATACATACAAGCAAAGCCCAGTGCAAATCTTCTCAAACCTATTTATTGAAGAATTAAAGCTGTTTGCGTATAACAAATTGGAAATCTGTGGTGCAGAAATATTATGCATAACCTTGTAAATCAGATTAACTGGTGTTCCTTCTTTCATACAATAAATTCCATAGGGAGCATCTGTTCAAGGCAGTGCCTGATGACCTGGCACCAGATCAGAAAGCTTGCTGCTTTCTGCACTAATTTTGGAATCTGGTCCAAGTGGGAGCATCACTACTTAAACTCAAATCTATTTTACACTGAGATTAACATGCTGTGATACCTGCTCATTGTGGTCCATTAGTCCTTGTACCATTTGAGCAGTCAGCTGTGGTGTGTTCAGCAGCTCAGCCTGCTCAGTTTGAAATCCTAATACGTTTCATAACATCAACATTCAACACTGTTGTGATCTTTTTTAAGCAAACACACCATTACAGTTGATGAGGCAATTAGAAATGCAAAGAGATCTGAAAAATCAGAGAAGCTTGTCACAGGAACTAACCTGAGTTTTAACCAGTATTTCTTTGAATTTAAGAAGAAAAATACTCATTTATTATGAAGACAATGTAAAAGCTAGTGGAGAAATATCTGTTTAAGACCGAGGATGAATAACCGTAGAGGCAAACTGCAAAGGAAGGAAATGGGGTCTTCATGTCCTCACGAATGGAAAATGAGCTCTAGATGTAACTGACTCAAGGGAAAGATACAGGGTGAAGTTCTATTATGCACCTCAAGTATGGAGGTGCTCTCTTTCTTTGCCTTTATGGCAAATGTTTGTTTAGACTGAATAACATAATCTAGAATCTGTTTTGTAATGATGGAGTCACTTGAAGGGCAAAATGTTTAAGTGAAGCTTAGGATCTGGACACAGGGATATAAAGGAGTTTGAAGGCAACAGGCATCTAAATAGTACTGAAATAACAGGATAATTTTTTGACCTAGCTACTTAAAATGAAAAATAACTACTCTGGAAGAGTCATAAATTTACAATAATGAAGGATTAGATAATATCTAACACTGGTCCAACTAGTCAATAGCAGTTGTTCAATTACTTAATAATGGTTGAAGAGTAAGAAACATATTTCCTTACTGTTGGGAGGGGTACAGTAAGGAAATGGCATAGCCAAAATGAATCAATGTCTTTGTTCTAATTTTCGCAAATTACAGGTTGAGTGGTCTCGTATTTCAGCAATGTTTCAAATCAAACATTTGTATTTCCTGCATCAATAATGAAAAATTCATCTTTGCACTAAATGCTTGCACAAGTTTCATTCACATGGCATTGAAATCCTAGAATAACCTCTGCTGAATGCTTTATCTGTTGACATAAACTTGTTGGGAAAATCTGATCTGATCTATTTCCTATCAAACTCAGTAACAAATAAGCAATACACTTATCAAGTGAGGACTTCTCATATGATATCCTGTCTTCACACTTCAAGACAGACGTGAAGATTGACCTAATATTCTTTTCATTTTTATATCTAAATAACTTATCATTGTGTACTCAATGAACAGTGCACTGGTTAGAAAATAACACTGCAATTTGCTGGAGCTGGGCAGGGACAATAAAATCTATTTATGCTTTTAATTTTTATAGTAATTGTGATTGCATTTGGCTAAAAGAAAGAAAGTCCTTAGAAAACCCAGTATACCTTGAACAAATAGTTCTCAAAGGATTCAAATTCACTTAAAATTATTCAAATAAAGTCTACTTACCACTGATAATTCTTAAATGACTTCTAGTTTGAAGATTTGTTTTTTCTTCAGCTTAAACAAGTGATCAAAGTTTGATTAATAACAGTTTTGGCTGTAACATCAGTAGTGAAAGGGATACCAGCCACTCCATAATAAGCCCATTAAACCTTAAGAGATTGTACTGGGCCATCTAAAAGAAGATAAAGGAAGTAGTCTATCACCTATTGTTTAAAAAAATATCATTAGGAAGATTTTTTTTTTTTCTTTTCCCCTAATGCACAATCAGCAAGTGGAACAAAACAAGCTCACAGAAACATGGGAGGAAAGGTTTCCCAAATTAAGCAAAAATTTTCTAAATAACCCAGTTCTTTCATGGGAACCTAATAGTCTAAAAATTCCTAAACCTACTATTAGATTTGTTCTCTGGTTCAGTTTCCTACCCATAATTGGGAGACTAAATAATTTCCTGGATGAAGCTCTCACTAGAGTTGGAAATATATTTTTAAGGGTGAAAAACAATCTTTTTCTGGTCCCAAAATACATTACAAATCAAGAAGTTTTTCCTGTGAGGAGACGGAGGGAGGATTTTCTTGGAATTAGATTAAAAAATGAGAAAGGCAGAGGTATTCCCATTTAAGTAGAGGTTCAGTAGTCAAGGTACTCAACGGACAAGCAGCAGATCTGGGCTTCAGTCCCCTCTTCTCTTCCCAAGGGGATGTAACCCCAAATAACTTATCATTTAGGAGAAATTCCTGACTACAGGGTGAGAAGATCTGGATTGTGGTGTACTTAAGCTCATTTGATGATGGTTTTCATTTTTTTTAGGAGCAGAATCCTGTCTGATTCTGGAGGAATAACCACAAGTTAAAGAATTATTCCCTTCATGTGTTGAAAAACAGTTTTATAGAAGGACTTGGGGATGAAAAGCTGGACATGAGCCAGCAATGTGAGCTTGCAGCCCAGAAAGCCGGTCGCATCCTGGGCTGCATCACAAGAAGCATGACCAGCAGGTCGAGGGAGGTGATTCTGCCCCTGTACTCTGCTCTGGTGAGACCCCACTTGCAGTACTGTGTTTGGCTCTGTGGCCCCAGCACAGGAAAGACATGGACCTGTTGGAGTGGTTCCAGAGGAGGGCCACAAAAATGGTCAGAGGGCTGGAACACCTCTCCTATGAAGAAAGGCTGAGAGAGTTGTCATTGTTCAGCCTGGACAAGAGAAGGCTCCATGGAGACCTTATTGTGGCCTTTCAATGTATAAAGAAGGCTTATGAGAAAGATGGACAAAAAATTATTACCAAGGCCTGTAGTGACAGGACAATGGGTAATGGCTTTAAACTGAAAGAGGATAGGATTAGATTGGACATACAGAAGACATATTTTATGATGAGAGGGTGAGGCACCGGAACAGGTTGCCCAGAGAAGCTGTGGATGCCCCATCCCTGGAAGTGTTCAAGGCCAGGTTGGATGGATGGGGCTTTGAGCAACCTGGTCTAGTGGAAGGTGTCCCTGGCCATGGCAGGGGGGGTTGGAAATAGATTGTCTTTAAGGTCCCTGCCAACCCAAACAATTCCATGATTTTATGATTCTATGATTTAGCATGTTTTGGTCAGGATTCTTTGGATATCTGAAAATAAGGCAACTAACCAAACCAAATTATGTACTCTACAACTCTAGTCAACTCCTCTAGATAAAAAGATGTGTATGATAAGTAGATATATCATCTCCTTCAGCTGCTGGTTCCACTCCATTTGCTATAGGTGGAACACAGTGCCCAAGAGGATGCCTGTTAAGTTCCCAGCTAACAAGGTTAAGATCCCCACTAGCAAGTGCTATAGGGGACAATCCATCTATCCTTCCTTTATAAATAATTAGTTGCCGGACATTTTGCAAGTCCTTTTATTTCATGTGACTTTATTTCCATTCTCATTCTTTGCTTTTCTTGTCTAATTAGAATTACCTATTTTAGAAAAGGGACTCTCTCACCTTGTCTTTGTGTCATGCTTACCATGGTGAGGCCAAGATCTTAGCTGGGGTCTCCAAGAAATATTTAGTGCTAGTTGTATTCATAGTAATAGTAATTAAAGATACACAGTTGAAGGATATAAATACCTAGCACAACATTACTTTGTCAGCAAAGTAATTGGTAAAACATCTTCCTCCCATCCCCTTTCTGTCTCCCTCTTTCTCTCTTCTCTTACATATCTGTGCCACCTT
The DNA here is from genome assembly GCA_013401275.1 of Pandion haliaetus. Classification (NCBI taxonomy): domain Eukaryota; kingdom Metazoa; phylum Chordata; class Aves; order Accipitriformes; family Pandionidae; genus Pandion; species Pandion haliaetus. The sequence continues at coordinate 77,870 of VYZV01011251.1, read as the reverse complement.
TGTACTTTGGAGAAGTTTCCTTTGGTTATCACATCATATGAACACTGCCTGTTACAGTGCACCACGGTCAGACTATTCTGAACATTGATTGCTGCTGTAGCGTGGCTTGATTTTTATGATCTCCATTAATATCTGAAATCAATACTATGTGCCGAGTGTGTATGTGATGAAAAGGATTTTGACTTCTTCAGTCAGCCCTGAGCCTTGTGCCTGATAGGGAGCACAGATGAAATCTAACCTGGGGTTGAAATACTGAAGAACGCTGTCATTTCTTTGTATGCAGTACTTAAAAAAAATTTCAGAGACTAAGGCTGGTTCTCTTTTGTTTTGTTCCTTTATAATTTTTTATTTTATTTCTTTTCTCCCTCTTCCTGGGATTTACCCTGAGGATTTTTATAAAAGGCGTTTTATTGCGAAGCATTTCATTGTTGATGAACACTGACACCAAATTCAGTATCAGGTGTTTAAACAGGTGTATGAGGTTTGCAAGAGCATTGTGAGTTAGTGGTTTTGAAAAGGTAAAAATAAAAATTAAGCTCTGAGGAAGCTTTAAATATGGACAGAGAAAAAAAAACCCTTTGATATCTCAGTCTATTCTCTGCCTCTTCTTTCTGTGTGCTCCTTAGTTATAGTTCATATTAAACTAAGCCCAGGCAGGTTTAGCTTTCAGATTAATTCATAAAAACTCACAAGGAAAGTGTCCTGCCTCAGACTTTTAGACCTAATGGTGACCTTTGGGTATATCTCTAAAAGAGATGTAACATTATGTATCTTTCTAGCCTCTTTAAATATATATGTGCCCATTCTGGAATTAAGATAAAAATTAGCATTGGAGATTGATGGGAATCGAGTTTCTAATATTCTGATTTTTTTTTAATTCCAGCTCTGAAGGAAAAGTAAACATTCTGAATTCCTTAACAAGTGGCAATTCCCTAAAGAAAAAGACTACAAACAATTAAAATATTTTCCTTCAGCATTACAGGAATGTTTTGTTTCATGGGATCATTTTAAATGTTTTAGTTAATTTGTACTTTATTATAATGTATCTGATTTCAGTTATATAAAAATGTAATGCATACTTTACAACACAAAAGATATTTACCTGCAATATGCATCATATATTATAGTGCACAATAAATTCTATATTTTGTCATTTTGGTTTAAAGGCAATGAACCAAAATAAGACACGCTCATATTTCTGAGGCAATAAGATAAAATTTTCCCATTAAAAATGATGTCACAGTTAATACATGCTAAAAAATCCAGCCATTGTTTTTAAAAAACTGTTTAATTTAGGTATTTTAGAGGCAGTTTACAATTTTAGTGTTCGTTACTTTTCCCATTTTCTTGCTTCGAGTACTATTACCAGTGATGACATTATTTTTATTATTATTCCAGATCTAGGAGTAATTATGACTACTCCTGCAGCAATCTCATCAAGCTAGACACCACACAAATGTTAAACAAAAACTTAGTCCTTAATTCACATCTTTTAAGACCCTTGTCATGTATTTTACGATTTATTTCATGTAGGAGATATTACTTTTGATATTGCAAATTATCTTTTTCTTTTTCCTGCTAGTAGTTACCACAATTGTTTTCCAAATGATTTATATATCTAAAAATTTACATTTGTACCTTGTTTTAGGAAATGGATGGTATTTCATGGCCTGAATTTTCAATCCCAGACTTAACATATCAACTCCCATCATAACTTCTGGCATGCTATGAGTGAATATCCTGCTGTCATATTCTGTAGTTTGCAAGAGACTACATGTGTAAAATTGAAAGTTTTGTTGATACAATCGGTCCAGAAAAAGTTCTGAGGAGATTGTTGGATCACAAATTTCAGCATTGCTAATCAACTATAGGGAGAAACAAAGCAAAAATACAATTTTAATAAAAAATGGGCAAGTACCACCAGGAAAGATTAAGAGAACCCATCCCAGATTACGTTTTGACGTGGTACATAGGCTACTTACAGTGGAAGATACAGATCAGATACTCCTCAGTCAGAGGGAACAGAGATTGCATTTCCAGCATCCTTTTTATGGGTCCTAATGAGACAACATTACTGGCAGCTTGGGGAATAAAGGTCCAATAATTAGCTTTTCTTCCCAGCAGAAAAACATTCCAAAAAATGAACTATCTTGCAAAGAGTTTAGGGTGACAGAAATCACGTCTTTTTTCCTGAGGTCTAAGCTAACAATTAAAAAAAAATAAAGCAAAATGCAAAGAGACATGTCACTTGCATTTTTATTTAATCATATCACATTGCCAAGTTATGCATTTTCTTTCTGCTTTCTCTATTGCCTTTGTTATTATCCTTCCACCCATTCCAGAATTTTTAGTTTAACTATGACAGAGTGAACCTTTTTCTTTTCCCAAATTTCTAGCCAAGTCACCAATATCTTTAGAAAACTTTATAATATTTCTATATCCTGGCTGGCATCCTCAACATTGTCCAGTTCAAAGTAATTTACAAGTTTCATTAACATTGTTTACTCACTCTTCAGATCATTAAGGAAGAAGCTAAATATGATAGATGACAGTGTTTAGCACATCACATGAGGCCATCATCTTTGCACTTGAGCATTTCACAGTCAAAAAGAGTTTCAGGTCCTCTGATCATTTTGCCATCTGCTCTTTAGCCAAAAGCCTTGTACTCCATGTCCTTCCAGGAGACCCCAGTACTCTAGAGTAACTGCATATATTTTTAAATGCCCCCTAGCCAAAACCTATTTGCAGTGTTGCTGCCTGTAAGTATTTTGCTGATGGTCTTCCTTCCAACACATAAACAAACAATGGCAGTATGTAAAGCAACAGCAGTGCCCAAAACACATTTCCTTTACTATCAATGGCATCCTTGAAATCATGCCGATTAAAGGGCACTTGATAGGGACATCCAGCTAAATGAGCACAGACTGATCTTCCTGAATGCTCTGAACACTCATTAATCTGCCATGCCAAGTGACAATGCTGATCGTGCAAATGCTGAAACTTGCAATGCTATGTCAACTATACTATAGGATCAGTTCCCATTTGCTCCATTCCTTCCCCC
>VYZV01011251.1:59901-74394 GCA_013401275.1 Pandion haliaetus | reverse complement strand
AAAAAAAGATGGAAAAAGATAAAAATGGAGGCTGGGGACTGATATTGTTATAGGCAGAGGAGCAGAAACTTAAATAATGTCCTAAATTTCCAAATGATCAAACTATCTTCAGCTACAACTGTTGTCTTCCAGAAAGATTTCAGGCTAGAATGTATCTATCTCAGAAGCATGTATTGCAAAGTCTGTACTTTTAGGTTCCTGATCTTTATCATGGGATACCTAGCTCTGTGTTTGTTACCCAAGCTCTCTGTCTAATATCTGAATAGAGCAAGATACTTCAACATGTGGTTCAGAAGATCTTTGTGTTAAGAATGCAGAAGAGAACAAGGCAGATACAGATCACAAGATCTTTAAGTGCTACTGTTTACTTGGTTTCCTAGTCTGGACCTTACCCTGAAAATATACTTTTATTTTCTCTTAAGACATGGGTAGAGGAGGAGGCTAGCTTTTTTATATTGTAGCCTAGTAACTGCAATATGCTCCCAGGACATACTGAAAATTTAGGTCTCATTCTCCCCTTAGCCTGAGTGTGTTCAAACTAATATTCTTCAGTTTCAAAAAAAGTGGCATACTCATCAGCATATAACCTATTTTTCTTGGAAAGAGGGTGGAAAAGACATAATTCAAAAGAAGTGAGACCATAATTCATCCATCCTATTAAAGTTATTTTTCTGCTTAAAAAATAATTCAGGATGTGTGACTCATTTGATGTAGAGGCATCTTATATGTACTTGGAGACTTGAATGTGAAGAAGACTTGCTAAATAGTGACAAGTTCATATCTAGGCAGCAGTTGCTTAAGTATTTTAGGATTGCATTTCATTCAAGTACCTAAATTCTGCCTGTCATACTCTACCTCACGCTAGAATAAGTAAAGAAGAACGCAGAAACTATAGAAATATCTAGATATTAGATAATGACAAATTCTCAAAACATCTGGTTCATCTACATTGCTGAATTGATTGAAACAGTGTTGAAGATTTTAATGCTTCTCCTGGAGAAATTTGTCATATGTATAAAGTTCCAACAGACTGAAATGAAGTAACACTACCTATCCTGAAAAAGAGAGTGAGGAAAGATCTCAGCCAAGCTAATTTCACTTCTGCAACAAATAAACAATTGTTCACAAGAAATGGTCAATTTCATTCTGGTGTCATAAAGAAACGACAATGTGTATTCTTCAAAAATAATTCATATCAAGCCAACCTAGTATCCAGTTCAGAGCATTTGTGAAGGATGAGTGACTGTATCTTAAAATCATTAATTTTTTTATTATTGCACATGAACATTCTTATAAGCACACTAAGAAGATATGAATCTAGACTTCCCTGTGTTAGTTGCACAACTGACTTCAAAACTTCATTCAAACTCTATTTCTCACTTGTTAGCTTTCCAACAGAAGAGATAAGCTCAATGGCCTTCTTAGAGATCTTCCTGGAATCCATTTTTAATTGGCATTTCCAACACTGATTTGAATTATGATAAACAGATTATGGTTATTAAATCTGTAAACAGTACCATGCTGGATGAAGCTGCTCCTAGGACAGAATAATCTGATACTTAAATACTGGATGAGGAATGATTGACTGAGAAGCAGTTCTGCAGAAAACGAGACCTAGAAGATTAAAATGGATGACAAACTAAATTTGAGTCAACAGTGTCATTCCCTTATTAAAAAAGGTAAAAATACTGAAATTATACAAAGAGGTAATATGTTTTAGACATATGAAATAGTCTTTCGATTCTACCCTGCTCAGGCAAGGTACAAGATGGAAAAGTACCATATCTTCACAAAAACTGCACAACATCCTGGATGGACATGAACTAATTGGAGATCAAACAGAAATATGAAAAGAGGTGTAGAAAACAGGATCACCAGATTAAAACGACTTCTTTGGTCTTAAAAAAAAAAAGAAAATTAAGTGGAGACATGGTGGTTGTCTTCAAAACAGTTAAGCACTTCTGAAAAGATCAATCTGAGAAGCTATTCTCATATTTGACAGGACAAGATATAATAGGCTTGAATTGAAAGAGAACATAGAAGAACTAGGGAAGGAAAACTTATGAAAAGACTAGTTTGGCTTAAGACAGATTGTCCAAGGTAGTAATGAAATCTTCACCACTGTAAAGAGCTTCTAAATGAAAAATTATTCTGTAATTATTTAATAACTAACCATTCCTTTGCCATAGGTCAGCTTAGTCTGAAATTCAGGAGATCATATTCTTGCCTTCAACCCTGGTCTTTTACTATCTTTTCCTTCTTCAGTTTCTGCATCCGAAAGCTGAGTATGGTAGTGTCCTACTTGGTAATACCCTCTGAAGCTACAATTCAAAAACCACCTGTGCCCCTAACATATTCAAATGCATTTTTCAAACATTCTTCTAAGATGCAATCTTTGTTATCCACCAAAAGGAAACAATTATCCAAGATGTTCCTAAAATGAGACTATCTCCAAGAAAGTATTTAGTCACACAGTATAGGGCTTCTCATCCTACACAGTGTACTTTAAGAATGATTAATATGCCCCAAGAAACTTCATATTATCGCCTTCAAAATCTTTTGACAAGCACTCCTGGGAAATGCAGTCATAGATCTGCCTTTCAGTTACTACTCTAAATATTCATGTATTCCGGATAGACCTTGCTTCTCTCAGAGTTCAAATGGGGAGAGTCACGAAACCTAATCTTGTCCCAAATGAACGTGCTGAATATGAATGTGCACAATCAGTTAAAATGAAATTAAGGTGCTCTCTTTGGAGTAGCCTTGCCATCATCTACAGTTACAGTGCAAAATATTAGGTGTTATTATAAAAAAAGATGTTAGACATACAGAGTGATTGTTGCTATAATAAACACAACGTGGTTATTGTTACAGCTAAGCAAATGTGAGGTTGTGTGAGGCAAAACTATCAGGTTACATTCAATCTGTTCAACATAAATGTGGCCCTCATTACTGTAGTTATCTGAGTTTCCCTCAATCTATAATACATTTATTCTTGCACCACCACTGGAGGGAAAACCTTTTTACCTCCATTTCATGTATGAGGAGATAGGACAGAAAGAGAGGCACTTACCAGAAAACTCAACAGATTAATTGAAGGCCTTTAGAGTCTATCTAATCCCTGAATTATGCTTCTTTTTTCTGGATGACTTCAGGTAGTGCTCATCTACTGCAGCAGCAGAATAGGACATCAAGTGTATTTCAGAAAAGAACAGTTGCAAACCACAGCAGAGTTAAGAATTAGTATTACATGAAGGTATGTTCCAGGTTAGAAATATACAGAAGTGTGATTTGTTCACTTGTAGAAGGGGCCAACTTTTTTGAGAAATATAATAACTAATAGCCGAAGTCAGAACTAGGACTAGATCCAAATACCAGTGAAGAAACCCCAGGCAGCTGCATTCCTTGGGAATTTGTTATGCTCACAATGAAGGATACAGGATAATAGAACGAAGTGTTGCTACTGCAAAGCCCTCTCCTTTCTGACATAGCATTTGTCTCCTGAAAGGAACAGCCTCCAGACCAATACTGTCAATCTCATGTGTCCTCATTTTTATCTGAAAACCAAACAAAAAATGAAAAGTATAACCCTAAGTGAAAATGAAAGAGCAGTTAGAGTATGCCTGGAGTTCACTAGGAACTCTGCTTTCATTAATGATTTCATTTTGAAGTGAAATGATGAAATGATACAGGAAATATCTAAGGGAAATGTCTTAGAGTCAGGTAGATAGAAAGACGTATTTCACAAACAAAAGTACAGAAAATTTTTCATCTCTCCAGTCTGAAAACAAGGAGAGCAGTCAGAGATGGCAGCATATTTCTGCAAAAGCTGTCAAGCCTAAAATCCTTTAGCAGACATTAACATCATGGAGGACTTCAAACATTGCTCAGTGGACAAGGCCACAAAGCTGCAGACATGGCAGTTAGCAGGATGGATCAAAGTAAGCGTCCAGAAAAGGCTGTTTCCAGACTGTTCCCTTTTGTCATATAACAGCAAAGTTTAAATAAGTCTCTCTTTTAAAGTTATGAAGTGATAATTTAAAAATAAACAGATGTGAGGTGCATTAGACTGTGAAACTAGGTCATCATTTTCTTAAGAGGAATGAATTTATTATTTCAAAAAAACCAAGAGAAGATGAGAAAGAGAAGAGAAACTTAGGTATCAAAGTGATACTTCTGAGCCCTCTTAGATGAGGAGATAATGAACAGATATTTAATTTAATGAAGTGCAGTTATGTTTGCTGTATATTGTACGTTACTTCACTAAAATAATTTAAACATTAGTTATTTAAACAAAGACCTCATGAATGGGGCTTGTCTAAACACCTTTGAATGAAAACTTCTGGTGGGGAAATACCTAGTAGCTGAAACTTAAAAACCTCACAGAAAAGAGCTTAATTAATGTCTTAATTAAATATGTTGAATTTATTTTTAAATATAAAAATATTTCAGTTAATTATTTTTTCAATAAAAAGAATCTAGTTTCCTGATTCAAAATACATATTTTGGTTTTATTTTACATTGTAGAAGGTAATATGAGGCTTATATGAAATGATAAAATGGTCAATATCTGAATTACATATTATAAGATCATTTCAACAAATTATTTCAATCAGACTGAACTGAATTAAGGTGATTAGAAGGGGGGGGGGTTGGTTAGCTAATATTTGTGTGATTATGAAATAATTTCTTGTCCTCAAATTAAAAAATTGAAAATCTCAAAACCGTTCACAGATAAGGAAATTACATTTATAGCCAGTATGATGTTTTGGTAACTAATGCTTCTTTATATTGACACATCCTGATTTGTATTATCTTCACCTGTTAAGCCACCAGGGATATAGGCAATCCTTTTGGGTCTGAGTTTTATGAACACTTAGCAATAGATAAATGCTGTTCAAAGAGCTTTCAGTTTGAATAGAAATGATGAACATCCAAGGAAATAGATATATGAGTTCTCCGTGATCATACAGATAGCTAAGGACAGAGTCCTAACTGCAGTCATCAGTGTTTTATGTCCCTTATAAGGCCTTAGCTGTTAGATCATGTTCTCTGAATCACTTTGAGATTTTCTGTGCTTAAGGAAGACAGGTACAGCAATTTTAAGGATGGAGTAGGTAGTATTCTTAAATTAATCACTAAGGGAATTTTTGCCCTGTGTCACTCCTTTGCTGTTCTCTGATACCTCTGCAAGCCCAGCCAACATTGCCTGGCTGCCTTGCTTGAGCAGTTGTTTCTTTGGGGAAACCTTCCCTTGACACTATCGCTTGGTTCTTCATGAGGAGCAACAGATAAACCTTCTTGACAACTCCTGTCAAAGAGCATAAACTCACATCAAAACAACTCTTGTGTGAGAACTAATTGCACATAACAGGCCATATTTTTATCAAGAGGTCTGCCACCTTGGCTGCATACTGTGCTGTGCCACAGTTCTGCAGCGGCCCTATGAAGAATCTTCGTAACGGCTGTTTCAATGTGTGCCTCCAGATGAGGCATGGTGCTGGAGATACAACATGGTGTCATGCTGAGGAAAGCCTAGTCAGACTTGTTGTGGGTTGGTGTCCTTTCATCAGAGCAGCATTTGGCTACTTGTGTTCCAAATGTTAGAGGTTATAAAAAAGAGTAGTATCCTTGCAAATGTGTGTGTGTACATAAATATATATATTTCCATGAAATTCAGACTTTCAGATTGAGTATCTTATGAGGAAAGAGCTCAAAGGCCTTGAAGTTACTATCATTTGGTTTATACCTTTTAGAATGAAATAACTATTGTCCTGCTTTGTTTGCAGACATAACTGTACCAGGAAGGCTGTGATTTTCATGATGTTGTATCAGTGGCATGTGGTTGCTGTAGCTGCTCAAGAGACTTGGTATTATGTCCCTATTCTTAGTAGTGATGAAACTTTAAAAGGCTCATACAGTCACAACAGTTAAATGTGGACAATATCTAGTAGGTACCAGTAGTAGTAGGTATTACTGGTGTTTTGCCATGATTGAATTGTAACATTCAAAGAGACTTCTAACTTTTCAATTCAGGAAACTATTCTACACCTCCATATCCTTGACTTTCAGGAAGATCATCCTTGTAATCAACCAACACATTGCCCATCATAAATATCTTCCATTAGTCCCACATGCATTTTCAAAATTATACCTACTTAGATTTTTTTAGGTATTTCTAGCAAAGTTCATCCTATTGATGCCAATGAAAGCTAGTAAAAATGAAGCTCTGAATTCCCTGTATTGCTTGCAAAACATCTACTGAGAATTTTAACCTGACTTGTCTTCTTTTCTGTGGCTCAGATAAAGATAGATGTTCTCTGTTTTCTTTTCCTTGTCTATAAAAATGATGGTGACACTTCTGCTTAAATAAATATGCTTTGTGATAGTTAGGATTATTACCAGCTAAATGAATGACATAATGATTTTTTTCAGTTTCACTTGAGCCTCCTCTTCTTTTACTTTGTGAATTTTCACTGTGTCCTGCCCAAATCCTAAATGTATCTTAAAGGTTGATTCTCATCTATGTTCACTGAAACTCTTATAAACCAAATAATTGCCTGATAACAATTTGCATGTGCAGCTAATGATAAAAAATCTCTTGTATTTAAAAAGAAATGTGTGACACCCCAAAAATCCCTAGACAGGAGAAAATGTAGTTCATTATTCCATTTAGCTGTAGTGACTTTTTAATCTCATATTGATAACCTTTAGTGTGATAGAGCAGATGTCAGTGTATTTTGTTTATTATTTTAAGATTAAAAAAACTTGCTGGTTTGCTGTGTAATGCAGATAAGATCTTAACAGTTTATGTTCAGGTAGTTTAATTGCCTCAATTGCTGGGCAGAAGAAGCAGCATGAGCAGCCTGCAGTTTGCCTGACCCTTTTCTATCAGATTAAAGCATTATTATGTACTATACTATATTAAGCTTCATCTGGAAAAAAGCACAATCTGTTCTTTTTAAGCTTCTTAATAGTTTCTAGTACTGATTCATTGGAAGTGGAACTAACAGATTGTTATAGTTAGACTGTAGGTGGGAATGCATATGCTTGAGTTTTGAACAAAATTCCAGCTCTGAAGCAGGGATAAGTCTTTTGCATGGTGATGTAATTGATTTTTCTTTAAACATGCAGAGACATAGGGGAGTAGCTTTTAGAACTGGGCTTCAGGCCAGACATTCAGGTAGGCAATATGTAGGATTCAGGCTGGCATTTTAAAAGAACCCCTCTGCCAGTTGTTGCCATGATTGTAGGACATATTTAGAAAAGCCATCAACAGCTAGCAGCTCTGATTACTGACAGACAAACGTTCAAGAGGAGGTGAACATCCAGTAAAAAATTGTGATACCTTCTCCAGCAGAGCCAGTTACAATGTAGAGGTGCCGGTTTCCAAAACCTGAAATGGAGATGGAGTTTGGTGGGGGAGGAGGAGCTGAATATAAATTGACCATATTTCAGCTCCAGCTTGTGTTTGCTGAGTCTCTTCTGCTGAACTAGAACTAGCCAAGCAAAAGTAAATCAATCCCTGCCTTCTGTTTAACTTTTCCTTAGGATCTTTCTCTAAATTTAGAAGTGGAAACAAAATAGCTACATGGATAAATTGCCAGGACATAGGCAGCTTCCATCACAGGAGACTCACAGAAGACATTGCTCTGGTTGCAGCATAGGGGTTCTGAATTAAAATTCACTTGGAAGTGAAACTGCAAACTCCTTCTCAGAGTCAGGTTGCATAAGTCCTCACCTTGTCCATCCACGTGTGCAAGAAGTCCCTGTATCCTTCTCCTTGTGTCATAGACCTGGCTGAAGAGTGGGAACTGCCGTGTCAGTGGAAACTTGCTCTTGCTGTGGCAGTTTTAGTAGTACTACTATGGAAATGCCACAGTTCAAGAATCAAAGGTCCATGAGGAGCCCAGTGTCATACAGAAAGCATGGAGACGCTATTCCACTGTGATCCTCACATCTCATCCTCCAGGAAATTATGTAATATAACTCCCCCTGTTCCCACCCCCATTCCCTCAGTGCTACATGTCTACCTTCATGCACGTACAGGTTTTCCACAGAAAGAAAGATAGCTCAGAGGAAATTCATCCTAATATGTGGTACAAAGTTGTTTAGCAGAAAAGATTGTCTTTTTCCATCAAAGAGTGTTGATTATCCCCACAGTATAGCTCAAATTAAATATACATACCTCATCAAACCTCTTGCACAACAGGGGAATTCACTATGAATAATTAATTAGGTAGAGTTTAATCAGCAATGATCATGACAAGAGCTCCACTGGTATATTTGTATGAGCGTCTTGAAGCAAAGCTACTTTCTGTTTTCATCAAATCTCCCTTGAGCTCATGCCATACAGCTATAATTTTACCAGTTGGGGAACTCAGTCACTCAGATTTGGACTGTCAAGTTGTTTTTCTTCCAAATGTTAAGAATGTAACACTTTGCTAAGTGGCCTTGGTGGTTTAACATGTTTCCTCTCATTTTGGATGATGCATTGCTTTCTGTATGGTTTCACAAAATCTCCGTGTCTTGATACATGATGAGACCACGGCATTTGTGCCAGAGCAACCTTTATTTGACTGGAAAAGAGTTAATGCACTTTGTGTTCATTGCAAGACCTACTATTTTTCAGTACTGTAATTAAACCTATTCTCAGCTTTATAGCAAGACTCAGGGTAAGAGTTTATACATTTAGAACACTTTCAAACAAAGAATGCAGTATCTGGAACATTGAAGAGATCCAGTTCTGTAAGTCAATTAGACCTAGCCATGAATTTTCCATTGACAGTTTTTTGACAGAAAATGAAGTCTTCAGAATTTCTGTCTCTTTGAGATGTAATATGGAACAGCTTTTCCTCAAATTTCCAACTTCTATGGTAAAGTTTGATATGGTTTTTTTCCTTCTTATCTTCTCTTAGGAAAAATGAAACAGAACATTTAATGCTGATCCAGATTGACCTAAATTAGAATAATTTTAAACTAGGTAGTGTATTTCCTGTCAAATGACGTAATTTTATTTTAGATGGCCTGAGGCCCCAGTGGGAGTTATATGTGACTGACCCCCATTTTTCCTTCAGACTGACTTCCGAGGTATAATACATCTTTCATGAGCCACCACATTTTCGACCTCTAGCTGAACTGTTTTAGCATCTCAAGGGAATCACTTGATGCTCATGTATCACAGGAAACATAGTTTGCCCTAAGAGCATGACACATGGGGAAGCACTGGGCACCTGATTTACAACTCCCAGGAAGCATTGCAACAACTGAGTTTTAAAATCCTGTGACATTTTGTCCAGGCACAATTTGCATAGTAATGGCTTTTCCATCGTGCCTGATCACAGCAGGGAGGAAAATGAAAGTCATATTAGCTAAGGAGATCTGCATTCAAAGTCTTAGTGATTCATTCCTGATGTGATATGAAGGTAATGGCATTTCTTCGCTTCTGCTCTTTGTTTCTTTTGGCTATTCAGATGGTAAGATCTTCAAACTGGAGGCTGTTCTTCACGTTCATGTATAGTGCTGAGCCTAACACAGCCTCTAAACTCTAGCACCAGGGTGATAAGGATGATTCCCCAGGTGGGCAAGCTGAATGCTTGGTGGCTCCAATGTCCAAGGTCACAAAACCAGATGACAGCCCAAATCCAGTTGTCTGATTCTCACTGCTTCACATGCATTTTTACTGTCAGTGCTCTTATATACTTGCAACTATGCTAGTAAAAGAAAGCATTTTCCTTACAGATTCTTCCATTTGCAAACTAACAGAAATAAGTGATGGATCAGCAGTTCCTTGCAACAGCATCACTTTAACACTCTCACTCTTATTACCAGACTCGCTGTGTTTCTGTGGAATATTACTGAGGGGTTAAGGCAATATTTTGGAGAAAGATTTCCTGCCTCAGAGGCCTTCTTATTTAAAGGAGACATGAAACAGATTTAGACAGCCAGATGGAGGAGCACAGGGAACCAGAGAGACAATCCTGGTCAGGATGATTGTCAGTGATATCAGTACACCCACTGTTTAAGCACTGTGACTTTTATGTAGGCCTGGCAATGAAGAATTTTCCATGGTGAGACAGAATAAATAACAATAAATGCATCTATTTGTTAATATTTATTATCAGTTTATCCCACAGGGGAAGAATAGATTTGAAGAAAATACAAAGTTTTTCCTGTTGTGTTGGTAGACATTTAATTTAAAAAAAAAAAACCCAACACAGAAGTACAATTAGTCCATCTGTGATCCTGTGATCTCCGTAATGCTAATCCTCAATTTTGCCACCTATTCTCCCAAGTGACCAGAAGTTCTTTCTTCATAGGATAAGTTTTACTTTTCAGTGTAATTAAAAAATTGTTGCTTTTCAGATTGCATTATGAACAAAGTCATGCTGTTATGAGTCATTGTTTTGTTTTGTTTATATTTAAAATATTTATTCTGAACATATATTTTCAGATTTTGTGAAGTAAACCCCAGAGCACTTGACCCCATTTAGTCAAGAGAATCAGAATAGACTGTGCAATTTATACACACATTGTTGTAGATATTTGGGACCAGATCCTCAAAGGTATTGTGGTACCTAACAGCCTTGATTTCAACAGAGATACAGGCTCCTGAACAGAAGTGAGTTTTCTGGGAAAATATGTTTATCTTGACTTGAAAAATGGATTAAATTAAAATGTTAATGTTATTTTGTTAAGATTGGTACACTGATCTGTATGCAGATATGTTACATATTCTTTAAAATATTTGCAGTTTCCAAAGCAAGAAAAGCTTCTACAACTTTTAATATATGCATATGTGTTTCTGTTTGTGTTTAGGAAACTATGGTGAAAGTGGAATGGAAGCTTTCAAAGATATGGCGGCCAAGGAAGGGATCTGCATTGCACACTCCTACAAGATCTATAGCAATGCTGGTGAACAGAGCTTTGACAAGCTGCTGCGAAAGCTTCGGAGCCACCTGCCCAAGGCAAGAGTGGTTGCCTGCTTCTGTGAAGGCATGACTGTGAGAGGGCTCTTAATGGCCATGAGGCGCCTGGGACTTGCTGGAGAATTTTTGCTGCTGGGAAGGTGAGTTATCCTATGCAATTATAGCCAGCCTTTTAACTGAGTAGGGCAAAAAAATAAGACAGTCCCGTCAAGCATACGTAAAAAACATACTTGTGGTCTCTCCTATACATGCACATATCTGAAAGATAGAAAATAACATCAGCCATGTCGTAATGGTACATAGTCTACAAAGACATGCATCATTCTCATGGCATGCCAGGCAAACATGAGTCTGCTTGGCCAGTCTTAATAGCATTGTGTAAGGGAAGGCTGACACACAACATTTGATCTGTATCATCCATTTTGTTCACCGCAGTTTAAAATGCATCATGTACATATACAGCCTGAAGCTATGCCTCATTCAAGTAACACTGTGTTAAGAATCACTGATGTGGCCTCTGGGTGGACCTGAAATATATCTTCCCAAAACAAAGTTTGTTAACCATCACCTTTTCTTCCTGAGCCAGTGTGCTGACATGTGCATACTGTCCCCAAGGCAATATATAGGTAATCCTTTCTCTGAGCTCAATGATACCAGTGGTTCTTTCCCTAACCACCAAAGGAAGAAAGAAAAACTCACTCAGATGTGTTCACCCAGCAGGAAAAGACCCTGGGCTAATAAGCAAAGAAGTAAAAGATATTGATGTAAACCTAATGGGATCTTCGTATTTGCCACATATTTAACAAGTAGACCCTAAATGAGATGAGAAAAATGGTGTATTAACCACAAAATGGAGCATACCATGAGGCAGCTAATGTGAACAGCTGCCTTTCCACTGCATTATTAGAAGGATGACCTGATGCTGTCCCAAGCATGAACTCTACAGGAACACAAAATGGTGTCAGTAAAACCAGATGTCATGGTGAGACCTTCAGGGAAACTCATAAGGACTGCAGCTCTGCCCAGCTGTCTTGGAATCTGGGACGCTGAGACTGTCCTGCTGGCCTGACACCAGCCTCTATTCCCAATCTGCCCTGCTGCACACAGCTGCCCTTCCCCCTTGGGCAAAGGGGAAAGCAAACAGGCAACAACAGGGAGTCCTGCCTCTGCCATTACTCTTTGGCATCAGCCTACATTTCGGCAATTTCAGATGTGAATTTCTTAATTATTTCTATATTATGGCAACTGTGTCCACACTTCCTTTCAAATAGATTTTATCTGTAGGCTCTTCCATGGATTATCTTGGTCCTTTTCTGAACTGACACCCAAAGGGATCGCAGCCCTCAGGGTGAGATTCACCAAAACGTACTTAGATGTCTACAATTTAGACACTTCCATGTGGGGTAGCTATCAGGATTCCCTCTATAGTTAATGGAGAAAAATAGGACCTTCTTAGGTCCCTTGTTTGTAATGTGGACGTTTCAAGTAGCTCAGAGAAATCACGTTCGAGAAGAGGGCTTGTACAAAGACTCTCTTGATGACTAGCTTTGGTGGAAAAGCCTACTTGCCAATTGTTTAAAGAGGAGCAAATGTTACCTCCACTGTCTCTAGCTGAATCTGGTGCCACATGACCTTTGCTGTCTTTTATTCTAAACACAAGAAGTTGCCAATTCTCTGCAGTAGCGCCCAGATTTAGAAGCACGTAAGCATAATTTTAAAAAAAATATGTTGGCCCTTAACTCCTCCAGACTCCAAACCATAATTTTGTATGGGATTTGTTTATGTACAGCAGTGCTAAATTTAGCCCTCTGAGATGCTTTTATGAATAAGGACTTCGGGAACAGGTAATTGTGAATAAGAATGGAGCAATACAGCTTAGCTCTTCAAAATAGCAAGGTCTAGAGAGAACTAGCTTTGCTTTTTTTCAGTGAAAAGTACCTGTTTCTAGCTCCAGTGGGAGTTGCCATGCCTAATTATAAGGAAGTTGTTATTCAGTATACTTCCATTCAGTAGATTGAAAGTGATAGCTTCTTTCAGAAGTCTAAACTGTAAACGGTTTGAAGTTAAGACAAAAATCCTTAATTTTACCGGATGAATTTTTGTGTGTCCGTGCCTCTGGCAGTACTATACAATTTATTTGTGAAAAATGTAGCATGAACTGGAAGTGTTTACAAAGAAAGAAAAAGAGAAGTGCAGGGTGGGTTTTTTTCTATCTTTTCTATTTATTAGCAGAGAGAGATTCCAGGGTAATGGCTGAGAAGTGGGTACTTAGACATACATTAACCTGTCCCCAGCCAGTAGAGGCTAGGGACAGGTGTAAATTAATTGCAATTACCTTCATCCAACCAGAGCATTCCTATGGCTGCATCAGACAGCTGAAGACAGCTGGAGTGATGTAGTGTCTCTACATATGGCTCTGCACTTTGGAGATCCCAAGGACCTAAGAGCCTCCTGTCTCCTTTCAATAGATTTGATTCAGATTTGGTATTAAAATCAGGCCTAAGCCAGAAATAAAACAATTAGTTTTGCCTACTGAGGACTTCTGTTTCGATTTGAGTCACCCTTAGTCAGGAGAGTGGACTGTTTTATGTCCCTGCAGTGCAGCAAGCCTCATGTGCAGAGTGTGGGATGTTGCGGAGCGGTTATGTTACACAGAAGTGTTCATTCTTACAGAAATACTCTACTGCTATGGGATAATCTCTAGGCTTTACAGCAGAGGGGAAAGAAAAAAGCAAAAGAAAAAGCAGAGAACTTGCAGGAAGGCTTCTTGACATAGAGACAATGCAAGACAATAATGTTATTGTCCATTGATGGCCTAAGTTCCTCTAGGGTTTTAAAGCTCCATTTTCCAGAATCTTGATGTGCTGTGTGTTCTATTGGCTTCAGCTGTTTGGCTCTGTTGGCTATGAATATTTAACTGTTCGTCCAGATCTAGGCTTATTAGTGGGTTCTGTGGAGAGCAATCTAGGATGGATGTGACACCAGGACAAACCCAGATCTTACAAGCAGATTATGTTGGGGACTTTTCTGTGCATCATTTACATAGGAGGAAAGGGCATTTAGCAAGATTTTTAAAAGAACAGACAGTTCAGAGCACTCAAAGGGGAAAGAGCTACATCTGAAATAAAAGAAGGCACATGCAACAATTTCTCTTGTGAAGTTATGCAGGAAAATGGACTAGGATAAGATTGATACTTTTATTCATGCTCTGATCCTGGAGTTGCTCTGGGCTGTCCATTCAGCTGAGAAGGTTATAAAAGGACATTTAAGGAGGGTCCCTGTGACTGAGATGCAATGGGTTCACATGGAAAATTTCATTACTAATGGATATTTATTTGTTACCCCATGTTATGGGTTTGTGTGGCGCGGTTTTCTTTGGGAGTGGGGGAGGGGGCTGCAGAGGCGGCCCCTTTAAGAAGCTGCTGGAAGCTTCCCCGGCTCCAAAATGTCGGACCCGCCTCTGGGAGGGGAATGATGGTGGTAGCGCCTCTGGGAGAACAGATTTAAGATGGGGAACTGGCAGTGTGGGGGTTGGGAAACGTAAGAGGAACCCCTCTGCAGATAC